>JAWQEG010005391.1:0-5000 GCA_033782935.1 Petrolisthes cinctipes | reverse complement strand
AAAATAATGGTGGCCTGTTGCTTGGAATAGTTTGGAGGAATCAGTAGCACTCAAATTTACCAAAAGAAAGGCCAGCCAACCATTAACTTAAGGGGGAAGTTTGTGTTGGTAAATCTGGAGCAACTGAATCCTCCAAACTATTCCAAGCAACAGAACACCATTATTTTTGTTCATCTGGTCCTGTTTCCTGGCATACTTTGGAGGAATCAAGGCACTCCAATGTATCAAAAGGGAATAATTACCACCTTGAAGGGAAGATTTTCATGTTGGTAAATTGGAAGGCTACTGATTCCTCCAAACTATGCCAAAAATACAGACGCCCTTAATGGTACTAATAGGGGATCTGTTTGGTGGCATAGTTTGGAGGAATCAGAAGCCTTCCAATTCACCAAAAAAAAAAAAAAAAAAAAAAAAAAAAAAAAAAAATCTCCCCTTAAGTTATTGTCTTTAAAGCATTATACCTTATATGGAATCTTTGTCGAAGTTCTGCTTGTATTGATCGGTTGCCAAAATCTGATGTGTGTGTGTGTGTGTGTGTGTGTGTGTGTGTGAGATAATGTGTGTGTGTGTCTGTGTGTGTGTGTATGTGTGTGTGTGAGAGAGATAATGTGTGTGTGTGATAATGTGTGTGTGTGTGTATGTGTGTGTGAGAGAGAGATAATGTGTGTGTGTGTGTTTCAGTTGTGTGTGTATGTGAGAGAGAGAGAGATAATGTGTGTGTGTGTTTCAGTATGTGTGTGTATGTGTGTGTGTGTTGGAGCCAGACTTGGGCCATTGTACGAGTAGACGTTATTATCTGACCATCACTGAGATAGCTGGAATTTCTAGAGTGGTGTGAGAAAGGGTGAGAACGTGTGTGTGTGTGTGTGTGATAATGTGTGTATGTGTGTGTGTCTGTGTCTGTGTGTGCTAATGTGTGTGTGTGTGTGTGTGATAATGTGAGTGTGTGATAATGTGTGTGTGTGATAATGTGTGTGTGTCTGTGTGTGATAATGTGTGTGTGTGTGATAATGTGTGTGTGAGAGATAATGTGTGTGTGAGATAATGTGTGTGTGTGAGATAATGTGTGTGTGTCTGTGTCTGTGTGTGATAATGTGTGTGTGTGTGTGTGTGTGATAATGCTTTTGTGTGTGTGTGTGTGTATGTGTGTGTGTATGAGAGACCGAGACAGCCAGAGACAGAGACAGATAATATGTGTATGAGAGAGAGAGAAAGTGAGAGAGTTAAACAAGCCAGCAGAGAGACAGAGGAAAGACGGGAGAGATCACAACAACGATAAATATAATAGCCGAGTGTAAGTCGTACAAAGGTAAAGAAAGAGAGTCTGGGGCTAACAATTATCACACACCGATAGAGAAAGAAGAGAGGGCCATCGATACCAGAGATAACAACCACAAACTGAATTCTTCCTTGGTCTATAATAATCGATTGAGTGGGGGAAAAAAAAAAAATTAGAAAAATCTTGCGTCTTGAAAATTGTGTTATGATGCAGCTTCTGATTTCAGGTTTAATTAAATGGGGTGGTGGTAGTAAATCTGGAGCAACTGATTCCTCCAAACTATTCCAAGCAACAGGCTATCCCATGATTTCTGTTCATCTGGTCCTGTTTCCTAGCACACTTAGTAGGAATCTTGGTGCTCCAATTTATCCCCCCAAAAGTATGCTATCGCCTCAAGGAAGTCGTATATAAAGTGTGGCGAGAAAACAGGTACAGAAATTTCCCACATTTTCGTTAAGGGACCCTGTGATGTAGTCAGAAAATTGGAGGTTAGTGAGTCCTTCAATTACTGCCATGAAACAACTACCTGCATTGAAGGAGCTTGTTTCGTGGCATGGTTAGGAGGAATTAGAAGCCACCAAGTCTCATACACAATCACAGGGTCCTTAATTATCTTTGCTCCACAAATTAACCTGAGAACGAAGCGACCAGTTCTTGAGGAGCAACTGATTCCTCCAAACTATTCTAAGCAACAGGCCACTAGTATGTTTGTTAATCTAATCCTGTTTCCTGGCTTACTTTGGAGGAATCAAGACACTTCAGTGTACCAGTAGTATACTTTCCCCCTTGAGGGATCCCGCAATGTATGTAGTAAGAAAATTGGAGGTTAGTGAGTCCTTCAAATATTGCCACGAAACATCACCTACAATATTGAAGGAACATGTTTCGTGGCATAGTCAGGAGGAATCACAAGCCACCAAGTCTCACACACGATCACAGGGTCCTTAAGGAGGTATTTCTTTTTTGGTACATTGGAGTGCCTCGAGTCCTCCAAAGTATGCTAGGAAACAGGACCAGAAGAGCAAAAATAATGGAGTTCTGTTGCTTGGAATAGTTTTTAGGATTCAGTTGCTCCAGATTTACCAACACCAAACTTACCCCCTTAAAGAAAATTGTTAGGGTCTACAAGTTGTGGCCACGTTGCGAGAGGAAGGAAGGCCCCCTCAGACACTCTTATAAACCCTGTTGTTACTGAGGTGGTAATTTTGTCAACAATGCAGTGTGGCGGCGTCAGTTGTAGGAAGGTGTTGTCTAAACCACTGAGATCATTTTAAGGAGACGGGGGAAGTGGACACGAGATAAGAACAACACTGAGAGAACGAATTATTATGTTTGTTTTAAGAATGTGTGTGTGGTGTGTGTGTGTGTGCAAGAGAGAATGAGAAATAGTGAGAGGTGTGTGTATGTGTGTGTGTGTGTGTGTGTGTGCAAGAGAAAATGAGAAATAGTGGGAAGTGTGTGTTTGTGTGTGTGTGCGAGAGAGAATGAGAAATAGTGAGGAGTGTGTGTTTGTTTGTGTGTGTGTGTGTTTGTGTGTGTGTGTGTTTGGTGTGTGTGTGTGCAAGAGAGAATGAGAAATAGTGAGAAGTGTGTGTTTGTGTGTGTGTGCAAGAAAGAAAGAGAAATAGTGAGAAGTGTGCGTTTGTTTGTATGTGTGTGTGTGTGTGTGTGTGTGTGTGTGTGTGTGTGTGTGTGTGTGTATGTGCAAGAGAGAAAGAGAAATAGTGAGGTGTGTGTGTGTGTGTGTGTGTGTGCAAGAGAGAAGGAGAAATAATGAAGTGTGTGTGTGTGTGCGTGTGTGCAAGAGAGAAGGAGAAATAATGAAGTGTGTGTGTGTGTGTGGTGTGTGTGTGTGAAAGAGTATTATGTTTGTTTATAGAATGCTTGTTTTTTTTTGTGTTTGTTTTTTGTGAACGAGTAATAATATTGTTTTCAGGATTCTATGTTATTGAATTAGTAATAAATAATAATCTTAGGTTACATTTTTAGTAAAGTACCAGGTTTGTTTTTAAAATATTTTGTGTGTGTGTGTGAACGAGTAATAGATTAATTTTACTTTTAGGCTACAATTTTTCGTGTTAGCTTGAAGGGGGCGGGGGGATGGGGGGGGGGGAGTTATCGACACGGTCTCAACTAATGGCCAGTGAAAGATAAAAAAAAAAGAAAAAAGAAAAAAGATAATAATAATCGATGTGGCCGAAGAGGAAGGGGGTCAAATCTCCCCTGGGCGACTTCTCTGGGTAGGGAGGTTGAGGGGGGGGGGTTTCTGGAGGAGGGGGGGGGTAGTAATTATTGAGGGTGATTGGCCGCCATACAAGGAGATAGTAGTAGTAACAGTGCCGGGCTGCAATTTTCTCAACTGTGGTCAGCTTCGAGTACATGAAAAGGTGTAGAAGTGTCCAGTGACTCACAATTATTTTCCCAGATATAGAAAGAGAGAAGAAAAAGTACAGAAGTCGCAGTAAATTTCCCAACTGTGATCAGATATGGGAAGGGGGAAGAAAAAACTACCGAGTTACTCACAATTATTTTCCCAACTGTGATCAGATATAGGAAGGGAGAAGAAAAAAGTACCGAGGTAGCACTATATTTTCCCAACTGTAATCAGATATAGGAAGGGAGAAGAAAGAAGTACCGGGGTTGTACTAAATTTCACCAACTGTAATCAGATATAGAAAGGGAGAAGAAAAAAGTACCGAGATTGCACTAAATTTCCCCAACTGTGATCAGATATAGTAAGAGAAGAAAAAAGTACCGAGGTTGTACTAAATTTCCTCAATTGTGGTCAGGATTAAACAGGGAGTAGAAGTGATGGACTACAATTATTATTATTATTATTTTTTCCCCCAAGTGTGGTCAGAAGTCGATATAACAAGTTCGTTCTTTCGGTTTTTCGTTTCCCAGGACGTGTTTTGTTTGTCTTTTTATATATATGTGAATTTTTCTTAATATTTTCTGTCTTCACGTATAATTAATAAAGGAAGGTATATCATTGTGTTTGAGAGAATTATTTGTGTGTGGTGAGAGAGATGTGCAGATGTGTAGTAAGAAATAATGTGTGGTGTGTGTTGGGAGAGGTGTGGAGATGTGTGTGGAATAGAGGTGGATATATGTGATGTAGTAATGTGGAGATGTGTGTGTGGAAGATGTGTGAAGATGTGTGTGGAATAGATGTGAGTGGGATATGTGTGGAGATGTGTGTGGGAGAGATGTGTGAAGATGCGTGTGTGAGAGATGTGTGAAGATGTGTGTGGAATAGATGTGGAGATATGTGTGGAAGAGATGTGTGATGTATCAATGTGTAGATATGTGTGGGAGAGATGTGTGGAGATGTGTGATGTGTGATGTATCATTGTGTAGATAGGTGTGGAAGAGATGTGGAGATGTATCAATGTGTAGATAGGTGTGTAAGAGATGTGGAGATGTAAGATGTGTGTAGATATGTATGGAATAGATGTGGAGATGTATCAATGTGTAGATAGGTGTGGAAGAGATATGTGTAGATGTGTGTTGGGAGTGTACAGGGGATTACAACATCAAGTTTCTAACAAGACACTAACTTTTTATTCACTGTGGAATATTATGTCTTTTTTTACGGGCACCTACAGCTCAGTAAGAAGCTGGGGAGGTCAGTCAGATTTATTCATTCAGGCTTTGAGGAGGAAGTTTTGTGTTGGTAATTCTGGAGCAACTAAATCCTCCAAATTATTCCAAGCAACAG
>JAWQEG010005390.1:22500-47735 GCA_033782935.1 Petrolisthes cinctipes | reverse complement strand
TAGAAGCCTGTTCCCCTATCCCCGCACCCCCCAAACCCCCCTTCAAGCCTGTCCCATACTCCCGCACCCCCTTAAACAGACTTATGCCCTTAGTCCTTACTCTTTTTTTTAATTTGATTATAGAATAAAAACTCGTATAATCACCAACTTCGGCCAATGCCTCTCTGATCACCTGTCCTCATTTTTTCTCACCCAGTGCTCCCTTTCCTTGATGAATTAAAATATACATTAACTTGACAGAGTGGTTAGGGGAAGGCCACCATAAGAGAAAGTCCCTTTATTGCTTTGTCAGTCAGGTCAAAGGCTCCACCTCAAACGATGTTGTTTCTTAACTAACAATTCTCTTCTCTGAAATTTTTCTCTATCTTCAAATATCCCCTTTCTTCCTTCATATATCCCCTTCTATTGTTTTCCACCTCATCATCCACCTTTTCCCTCCCGCAGTTTTCTCCCTTCTCTCCCTCTTCAAAGCTATCTCCTCACATTCTCCCCTTCTCTCTCCCCCTCATATCTCCCTTTCCTATCTTCAAAATTCCCCCTTCTGTCAGCTCCCTCCTGACTTCCAATCGCTCTGGCTCGCCTCGGTGGGTACTTAACATATTTATGAAGCCCCCCCTGGGAGTCAGTGCATCAGTGAATAATTAATGTGCATCGATTTTCAGCATCCAGGAACCATTATTCATCTTACTTACTGGGGGGCGACCTGCTGATTGGAGGGGGATGTTGTGATCAGTCGTCAGTTGTCAACATCACATTTATCGTTCATTATTATTATCATTATCATTATCATTATTATTATTATTATTATTATCATTATCATTATCATTGTCATTGTTATTGTTATTGTTATTATTATTATTATTATTATTGTTTTGTTATTATTATAAATATTATATTTATTATTAGCGAGACAATAAGAAGAGAACCACCCACATCAACAATATTGTCATCAACAGTTATATTGCATATCTTTTTAACTGGTGCAATGTACTGTACTGATTCCCTTGTAAGTAATATAATACCTTAGATAGATACATATTTCCAGTACAGTCACGGGCACTAATAAGTGTTCAGGTGTACTTGCTTCGAATACCTATAGGAGACAGTAAATAAATGCACAATAAGGTCTCCATTGGAATTAGTTCGTTGGTGAATTGGACTGTTCAAAGCTTCAACCAAAGCTGTATACTTATTAGTGCTTGTGACTGTACATTCTAGTGTATAAAATTTGTAGATAAGTACCGTATCTACTTGTGTAATGTTTTGGTGTAATATGTCTTGGGTGGCAATACATTTGTTGAAAGAGCCAAGAATTTAATGAGAGAGCCGGTACCGTACACTTTAATGAGAGAGCCGGTACCGTACACTTTAATGAGAGAGCCGGTACAGTACACTTTAATGAGAGAGCCGGTAACGTACACTTTAATGAGAGAGCCGGTACCGTACACTTTAATGAGAGAGCCGGTACTGTACACTTTAATGAGAGAGCCGGTACCGTACACTTTAATTAATGAGAGAGCCGGTACCGTACACTTTAATGAGAGAGCCGGCACCGTACACTTTAATGAGAGAGCCGGTACCGTACACTTTAATGAGAGAGCCGGTACCGTACACTTTAATTAATGAGAGAGCCGGTACCGTACACTTTAATGAGAGAGCCGGTACCGTACACTTTAATGAGAGAGCCGGTACCGTACACTTTAATGAGAGAGCCGGTACCGTACACTTTAATGAGAGAGCCGGTAACGTACACTTTAATGAGAGAGCCGGTACCGTACACTTTAATGAGAGAGCCGGTACTGTACACATTAATAAGAGAGCCGGTACAGTACACTTTAATGAGAGAGCCGGTACTGTACACTTTAATGAGAGAGCCGGTACCGTACACTTTAATGAGAGAGCCGGTACTGTACACTTTAATGAGAGAGCCGGTACCGTACACTTTAATGAGAGAGCCGGTACCGTACACTTTAATGAGAGAGCCGGTACCGTACACTTTAATGAGAGAACCGGTACAGTACACTTTAATGAGAGAGCCGGTAACGTACACTTTAATGAGAGAGCCGGTACCGTACACTTTAATGAGAGAGCCGGTACTGTACACTTTAATGAGAGAGCCGGTACAGTACACTTTCACCAGGTAAAGAAAATGGATTAAAATTATGTATATGAAAGTTTGACACTTAATCGATGGAAGAAGTTGGGGTGAAAAAGTCTATATTCTAATTAAAACTTTGGACCGAGGTATAAGACAGTTAGGTCCTGCTGAGAACTAACAGAGGATAATAACGTACAGTCGCAGTCAAATATAATCATCCATATAGGGGTAACTCAAGTAAGAGTTTGACAACTTCCCTCTGTTCCTTAGATGAAAAACTTTCCAATAAATAGGTTAACTACCATCTTTTAATTTAATACAAGCAGCTACACACTACTTAAAACAATAACATCATATGTGAACGTGAAAACATTACACAGTAAATTGTTTGAGATACCCATATGTGGATGATTATTATTGACCACGACTGTACATGATGAAGACAAGAGGTTGAATGACGTTGGTGATACAATTTCATTCAATGTTATTACCTCCATTGGCTATATGATTGATTCAGTTTGTTTGTTTATGTGTCTGTCAGTATAGCACACTTCAGGCCAATATGGTCGAGGGAATATGTTTACTCTGTTTAACTATTTAATTGGATAGGTGAAGAAATGGTCTCGGATCTTTCAGCCTTAGGGAGGTCTTCTTTCATCCTCAGATCAATCGCAATATAGAAATACAAAAAAATCGACTCCAAGCAAAGATATTACCAACAAGAATGAAGATAACAGCGCCTAAATGACGATAATAACAACAAAAATATACCCCACGCTGCCGAAACGACGACAATATCAACAAAAGCATAGACAACGATGCCGTAATAACGACTATATTAACAAAAATAACAACAACAATCAACAAAAATAAGCACAAGAATATGGATGACGATGCAATGAAAATATCAATAGAAATAAACACAACAACGATGACTACAACAACGACAAACACAACAACGACAAACACAACAACGATGAACCCAACAGAGACAAATACAACAACGACAAATACAACAACGATGACTACAACAACGACAAACACAACAACGATGAACCCAACAGAGACAAATACAACAACGACAAACACAACAACGACAAACACAGTAATGACAAACACAAACACGATGAATATAACAACGACAAACAGAATAATGACAAACACAACAATCAATAGTAAACACAACAACGATAAATACATTAACAACGATAAACACAACAACAACAACAACAAACCCAATAAACACAAACCCAACTACAACAAACCCAACAACGACAAACCCAACAGTGAAAATCAAAACAACGATGAATACATTAACAACGACAAACACAACAACAACAACAAACACAACAACAACAACAACAACTACAAAAACAACAACGACCATCACAACAACACCGATGCAAAGTGTGATGTCGATGCAATCAGGGATCACTTCTGTTACACAATATTCCACTCTTGCTGTGTCAGGGCGGCGACATCCAGTTAATTCTTGGAACCTTGTTGTAGGAGGCGACTCACTCTAGGTGGATGACAGTCGCTCTAAGCCGCACTCCATTGGATTGCACTTCGCCTATGCTGCCTGTCTGTCGCCTTGCCTATCTCGTAATACCTCGTGCCAGGCTAGTGTAGGAATAGTGTGAGAAATGACTTGAGGGGGTCTTGTATTTGGGGCGCAAGGCACGGCTACTGATTCCTCCAAACTAAGTAGGAAAACAATCTACTTAAATACATAAGTACCGTAGGTAATCTGCCATGTAACATAACTTAGAGGTCTCAGTATAATCCATATTATTCAAAACAAAATATGAGAGTTATGTCTACGGAGGAAAAGACTTAAAGGGAAAACTTATATATAGTATTTCGTAGGGATACTGTATCTTCTTAACAAAACCAGGAAAGTCAGGGATAGAGAAAGAAATATGGAAAGGTCTGACAAAACAAATAAAAAAAACGAGAATCGAGAGCTGGTGAGGGAGTGAAAGAAATGAGGAAAAGACTAAAGAAAACTGTGTTTATTGGCACCGTCAGCTGTCAGTGTGGGAAGGAACCTGAGCCCTGACTTCACTTTCTCTCTCCCTTATTCACTTCTTTTCTCCCTCCACCCCTCCCTTTTTCACACACACCTCTTCTCCCTCCCTCCTTTACAAGCCCCTCTTTTCCCTCCACACACACACACATACACGTGTTTCCATCTTCCATTAACTTCTCCATTCTCTTCGCCTCTTTTTCCATCCCTCCACACCACTTCTCCCTCTCTCCCTCCCTTTCTCTCCCATCATCAATCCATCTCTTTTTCTCCCTCCCTCCCTTACACACTCCCAGCAATTATACACAGATTCCCTACTTCGTATTATGACCTTACATTATGTTTCGTGTACTGTATATTTCTATGTTTCTAAATATAAAACAAGACTATACCTAATTCTGTTAATATTTGGTGTAATTTGCTTGGCTTGCTTGACATTTAACGTTACAGCCAAGAAATTAAATCAATTAGACTGAACACTTTTCCCACGTTAAAAAATATGTAATTTTAGTTTAGAAGTTAAGAATAAAAATAGCTTCAACTATAGTAACAGATCCTGAAAGCATTGAAGTGTTTTCATAATGACAACTTTCATTACTTCTGTGTTTCCAGAGTTTATGCATAGAAGAGAGACGTATATTGCTTTGCCTGCGACTGTACCTTGCAACTGAGGCCATTTGCAAATTGTGTTGCACTGATCCTGGCAGACTGAGAGACAGAGAAGCGTGCCTGGTTTGATCCCTGTCATCCTCTGTTATATACAACAACATTTACTCGCCTTGTCTTTCAGTTAGTCTAGTTGGAGGGACATTCTCATCCGTGGAAATTACTACGTCGGTGTGTTGTCTGCACCTACCGTTGTCATTATACGACCGTTTCATTATAATGTGGTGTAGGACTATTGGGCGTGATTGTACAGGCTTCCTCGTTTAATTTCTTGACTTTTTTTTGTTCAACGTTACGCAATCCAACCAAATTTCACCCCAGTCCTTTACACAACTACAAACTCACATGCAACTTATTAACACTATAATGTGACTTAGGGAAATGTGTATCTAAGGTCATAATTATGTACACGGAAGGGAGTTGGTACGTTTTCGTAACGATAATAAATGCCCTATAGTTGTACCTATCATATGTTTGAACAGTTTTCTTTATTCCTATATACATCCTAATCATCTTCCTCCTCCTTGCTCTTTCTCCTACTCTTCTTTCCCCTTCTTCCTCTTAATCTGCAAGAAGCAAATACAACGGAACCATAAACAATATTTAATTACATTTACATCCTAAGCAAACTATTCTCTTTATCAGAATGCTGCCAGCAGTTGGATATGATAACACGTAGCTTGTAGTACAGGTAGAGATTATGTGTTTTCCCAACAGTCCTATATTATACTAGCTGCTCCGCCGCCCTTCGGGCGGCTAGGAGCCGCTAGCTCCTGCGGAGGGCTGGCGGCCTGCGGCCGCCCTTCCACCGCCCTTCGGGCGGTTTGGAGCAGATCGGGCGGTGGGTGGATAGAAGGAAGGGAAGGAGGGAAGGAAGGGGGAGAGGGAGGGATGGTTTAGTGGTTAGATAAAATAAATGGATGGATGGATGAATAGTAATAGAGGTGGGTGGGTGAATAATTGGAGGTATTAGTCGTTTTTAAATGTTTATTATATCAATCTTTCTCCCTCATTCAATAACTCCATCATTCTAATATTAGCATAATTAATAATATTTCCTTCTTTTTCTATTAATAGCGTCACTAAGCATTTTACTGAAGTGCCTCCTGGTAAACGACATTTTTCACGACTCCGGTTGACGACATCACGTAGAGATTCTTTTCATCGGCGACTCGACTGCAGCCCACATAGAGTTGACCGTGGGAGAAGACCTGGTCCTTAAGGTTGAGGCCAACTACTTTCAGGGACTGTCCTTGGCTTTTGTTGATTGTCATGGCATAGCTTAGACGAATAGGGAATTGGAGACGTTGGAACTGAATTGGACAATCTGAGGGCCTCAGGGGGATTTTTGGAATGAAGACATCTTCGCCTTTACCTTTGCCAGTCAGGATTGTGGCCTCCACCAGACGTGGCATCATTGTTTTAACTCTTAATCTTGTGCCATTGCAAAGTTTTGGTGGGTTCAGGTTTCTAAGAAGCATTATCGGACATCCCAACTTCAGTTCCAAATTGTGAGGTGGCATCCCTGGTGGATCTAGACTGTTCAGAATTCTGCTGGGTAGTTGACCACTTGATCATCGTCGGGCACTGTATCAACTGATTTGTACTTCATTGACCTGCCAGGCTGAGCATCCAGAAGTTTTTGGTTGATGTTGTTGACAGCTTCATTCTTTGGAGCTAGGATAGCTTCCACGTTTCGTTATTTGTGGTTTCGTTGTATGTGAAAATAAATATGGCAATAATGAAAATAAATGTGACAAAAGTAAAATAAATCGTGAAAATAAATATGGCAATAATGAAAATCAATTTGACCAAAGTGAAATTCTATATGACAATACTGAGAATCGATATGACAATGGAATCAATCATAAAAATGCATAAAATTTAATAATAGGTTTAATAATAGGTAAAATAAATCGTGAACGACAATATACTTACTGAGATAACGCATAAACAAATCGAATAATATCCGTGCTAAAATATGTTCATGAGCTGTTGATTAAAATAAATATGGGAATAATGAAAATCAATTTGACAAAAGTAAAATAAATCGTGAACGACAATATACTTAGTGAGAAAACGCATAAACAAATCGAATAATATCCGTGCTGTAGCCTAAAATAGTTTATCATATTTACGCTCTCATTTTTAGGGGGGTTTTAGGGGTAACAACTTTATTACTCATGGCGCTGCAGTACGCAAGCCAGTGGACCTAGGAAACTTTAGTTTACAGATTCTGGTGTGTAAAATCAAGCTCTACAAATCTGTAAGAAAAAATTTACCTAAATGAAAGTTTAAAATTGACCGTGTTTTTGCGGAAGGCTGAACAGTGGTATGGTGATTCCGTAGATTTTTTCCCCTGTATTTTATTATTATTTCGCTAGCACGTTTCGTTATATGTGGTTTCGTTGTATGACCCCCCCTAAACCTGAAGGGGATCAAGACTCACCTACATGCAAATTTTGAGGACACAAAGTTGGACGGTTTAGGCGTGCATCGCGGACACACACACACACACACACACACACACACACACGCAGACAGAATCTTGGCTTTATGTATATAGATTCCATGCTAGCTTTTCCTCCGGTCAATGGAATTGTTGGGACAATTTTCCCAGCCCCCTATGTCCCTGTTCACCTAGCAGTAAGTAGGTACCCGGCTGTAAAAACAAGGATAGCAACCTTGTAGGCTGGGGGAAGATGTGTTGATGTAACAAGACTGACTGCCTTAATGACCAACACCATGAGTCATAGGCATAAAGCCATAAATCTTATTTTAGTTTTTCCATACTATATAATATCTCTTCCTTTCTGGCTAACTTAGCATGGAGGAGTGGTGAGTGCGTAGGGGTCTTACTCTTGACTATAATTTCCCTCACCTTCGTATATTAGTTAACTTAGCAACACCAAACAGCCTCACAAAGACCAATAGGTCTGTTGCTGTTTGAAGGTCCTTTGCACTCCTGTCTATTCTTCTTCTTCCATCTCCTTCTTCCTCCTCCTCCTCATCATCATCATCTCTCTCTTCTTCTTCCTTTTCTTTTCCTTTATTCTTTTCTCTCTCCTCATCACTGGTTCCTCATATTAACCATCTTGCTTTTGTCTCGTCACCAATTATTATTTTTGTACACATTTTCTCTGAATGTTAAGGGGGACAGATGGTCTTGGTTCTGCCCCCCCCCCCCCCAATCGAAACACAACGCCACTCTCTTTCCGTTCTTCAGTTGTCCATCCTTTTCTTTCTGTTCGTGTTTGTTGTCCCACTTTTCTATCTCGTTCTCCCTTGTGCTACAGGGTCTTCCAGGTCCAATGCGGTTTTCACTCTTCCTCTTCATAGCAGTTCATTCCATCCTTCTTTTCACTCTCACCTCCTTCATTTAAAGAGAGAGAGAGAGAGAGAGAGAGAGAGAGAGAGAGAGAGAGAGAGAGAGAGAGAGAGAGAGAGTGTGTGTGTGTGTGTGTGTTTCGGGCCATAACTGCAGCTGACTGGTGGCTGGTGGTTTTCCTTGCCCGTGTCAAATCCAGATATAAGTTATCTAAGAGTAAGCCCACTCTACTGTTCTCTTCGTTTCCTTTTCCCTTGTCTTACTACAAAGGTTACATATGGTAACGTAAGCGTGAGAAAAACAAACCCTTCTGACTGTACACACTTAAACTTGTATCGTAATCAGCGTGATATAAAATGACACCAAGAATGAAAGGCTTGAAAATATCCTTCCTCACATTAATATCCCTACATTCAGAATGAAACTCATCGGGCCAACCTGTAACCATAATCATTTGAGCGTATGTACAGTATAGTGAAAGCTAATTATCGTGTCGTGGTTAAGTTCGATATGGAACGTAACTTGTGAAACATTATAAAAGCCCCATGACACACTACGAAATATACAAATGCCTCACGAAGTTTCCCAGTCACATGAAAGATAGATATGGAACGTAATGTTGGCACAGTTTTTTTTTTTTTTTTTTTTTTTTTCTATACCTCAACCTCGGGACTGTAGGGTGTCAGTAGCCCGTGACTCTAGCGAGGCCCCGAGATTATTGGGTGTCGCACCAGATGAGACAGTGGAGCTTCGTGATGATGATGTTACCGTAGCTTCTCTTCTGCTCCACTAGATGACCACACCTTATTAATACACGTCACTATCAGGAGTTATATGGATGTTTGTGATATTGTAAATACTGAACAAAGCATATGTCATCTAATAGTTTACATTATTACAAAATCTGTGGTCCTACCCTGCACTCTGTCATGTCTTAAGGGGGTGTGGGAATAGGGGAACAGATTTGGGGGGGTTTAGGGGGGTGCGGGAGTAGGGGACAGGCTTGGGGAGTAGGGGGACAGGCTTGGGGGGGGGGGGGGGTTTAGGGGGTTGCGGGAATATGGGACAGGCTTTCTACCCACCCCAAACCTGTCCCCCTATTCCCGCACCCCCCCAAACCCCCCCAAACCTGTCCCCTACTCCCGCACCCTCTTAACGAACTTGGTGAGGCAACTGTACCAGACGTTTAGCTCGTCGCTTTATGCTTCCACCATATTTCACGACACAACTACTGACGCTCACTGTACAGTTGGTGGCAAAAGTCCTTTAGCAGCATCTGTAAAGTCATGAAGTACAGTATTGACATAAATATAAGCTTCACAGGCTCTTAAACTGAAGAATCAAATAATTTATAAATTAGACCTTTGGATATCTTATTTTTGTATTGGTGAATGTGTTTATAGAATGATCATCTTTTAAACTATCCTTCAAGAAGCGCTGACATTTACCATCAACACTAGAAGGTGTTGGGAGCCATGCAGCCAACAGAATCTCTCCTGTTTTGTGATCAATTGGAAGCAAACTAACTCTTTCCAAACTAATACTAGGCTACAAAACAAACTCCCTGCTTGTGACCCAGGGTGCTATTCTGTTTCCTGGAATAGTTTGGAGGAATCGTTTGTCCTCCAGTTTCTCCCTGAAGAGAGTGAGTGCTACCCAGGTGAGGACGTAGAAATACCAGCGTTCAGAAGGCTACTTAAGGTGGTAATTCGCTTTTGTTACATCGGAGCTCCTCGATTCCCTAAAGTATGCCAGGAAACAGGACCAGATGAACAAAAATAATGGTGTTCTGTTGCTTGGAATAGTTTGGAAGATTCAGTTGCTCCAGAATTACCAACACTGTACTTCCCCCTTAACGGGACAATTGGAATGCTGAAGGAAGGAAAGAGGGTTGTAGTGGAGAGATGATGGTGGTGTTAGTGTAAGGCACTGTAGGGAAATGAGTGTATATGTGTGCGTATGTCCGTGTGTGTGTGTGTGTGTGGGTATGTGTATATGTCCGTGTTTGTGTGTATGTGTTTATGTCCGTGTGTGTGTGTAGTCAGACCAACCAACACAATAAACTCGCCCCTTCACGTTACAGGCCAGTGCCCACCTCTCCTCTCATCCAAACTTCCTCTATTTCACTCTTTATCTCCTCTTTCATCTTTCTTCCTACGTCTCTCTCTCTCTCTCTCTCTCTCTCTCTCTCTCTCTCTCTCTCTCTCTCTCTCTCTCTCTCTCTCTCTCTTCAAGTATTTAAGCAGTATAAGAAATATTAAATAGAAAAAACATTTAATCAGCATAACAAGATTAATGAAGCAGTGAAAAGAAAATTAAGTAATCTCCAAACACAGACACACCTCACACTACCAACCTATATGTATGTAGCTGATAGGAGGGGAGTAGGTGGTTAAGATAGTGGTAGGGGGCCCCGGTAGATGGTAAGGGATGGGGAGAGGGAAGAGAGTGCCAACTTTATTGCCAGGAAACAAATT
Organism: Petrolisthes cinctipes; assembly: GCA_033782935.1. Taxonomy (NCBI): domain Eukaryota; kingdom Metazoa; phylum Arthropoda; class Malacostraca; order Decapoda; family Porcellanidae; genus Petrolisthes; species Petrolisthes cinctipes. The sequence continues at coordinate 37,137 of JAWQEG010005390.1, read as the reverse complement.
AGGCTACAACCTAAAATATGAAAGCTGCTTTTCGTAACAATTTATATATAAATACCGGAATATATATATATATGAATATGTCCAGAATTATTAGTAAAATACACACAAACTCACACTTTGTCCAATTCATCCAGGATCTACTCAAACTGCTTTTTAAAAACCGCGGGAGTTTGTTTGCCTTGAAACAACGTCGACATTTCTCAATTCTTTACCAAATTTGGCACGGAAATCCATCTGCATCCTAGATTTATGCTTGAAAAAATAATAAAGGACCGAGTTCCCTTTGGGTTAATATCTAATTCGAGGTGATTAGGTCCCCGGAGCGGGCCAGTCAGCTAGTGTGGCAAAACGAATGAAAAAAAGTCTTATAATATCCGGGAGAAGGGATGTATTGCCAGCTACTATTTTAGCACTATATTCAAGAGTAGGTTGCAATACATGTTACTGTAGATCGCGAGAGAATCATCCAATATCATATTAGTCAAATTTCGTCTACTGTTCCAGGGCTGTGATAAGGTCTTCCCAGAAGCATATTCCTGAAGTTGATACTAGTATAAACAAACTCCGCCCCTTGATGGTCAGGCTTCACCTCCTATCGTATTATCAACAACGAGTGTAGAAATAACCTTTGAAAAAAGCACTTTTACCTCTTTGTACGAAGCATACTTTATAAATAATTGTTGGGATTACATGAAAGAACATTAGTACATCAAACTTCTCCCCTTCTTATGGTATTGTATAAAATGTACAGTGTGTCAATGATGCACGTACCACACCCTCGTTCAGTTACTCACAGTTTTAGCTGGTAAAATCTGGAGTGGAAAGCAGGGGTATCTTACAACAGATAATTATTAGATCGACCAGTCACAATCACTGTAAGATACCCCTGCTTACTACTCCAGATTTTACCAGCTAAAACTGCGAGTAACTGAGCGAGGGTTGGGTACGTGTATCATAGACAGACTGTACATCGTGTAATAGCTGTCTAGGTGAATGGCGACACTGCAAACCTTGCCAAAATTGTGTATAATTCCACCTCACAAAGTAGAGGTAATAAATTTGAATGCATGCCATTTTTACGTCGTACTCAGCTAAAATATATCTATACTTGTATATTGTATTCTATTCTTAGTTTGTCATGTGTTTGATGTTGTGTACAGCACAAGTACTTAATGCAGCAATTATTACATTGTTCTGAGAAAACCCCACTTTTTATAGACATAAAGTATTTATTTTGGACGTTTCGGAGGCAACTACCTCCCTCTTCAGCAGTACAGAGTTGAATGAAACATGAAAAGAAATAAGTAGCTGATAGGGCCCGGGAACGGAAGGGAGGAGGGAGGGACAAGGCTTGTCTACTGATGACAGACAGGCCACACTTCACCTCACCTTACCCAACCGGCTTGACCTGGCCTCTCCTAAGGGACCCGACCTCACATCTGGAAAGGATTTGACCACTAAATTTCTCATTAATGGATCTAGTTTGAACATACCTTCATTTAAGTTACAGTTTTTATAGTGCTGTATACATACTGATTCTAATATTCTACGTTTCTTGAAATTGTTGTACTTAATTATCATTTTATCAGAATTCCAATCAATACAGTGGTTGTTGTCATATGCATGGACAAAGTTAGCATTATTTGTGTTACAATTCGTCATATCACGTTTATGTTCTTTCATTCTAACAACTAAAGATCTACCAGTTTCACCTATATAAACTAAGTCACAGTCTTTACAAGGAATTTTGTATACTCCTGCTTTGGGCTGAACAGTGGCATTATTTCTTACAAGAATAGTTTTGATACTAGAAGTATATTTGAAGGCTATGTTTACATCAAATTCTCTGCTAACGGACTGAAATTTTTCAAGACTTTTGACATAAGGGAGACATAAATAAGTTTTTTTTTTCGACTGACATTTAGGAACATAGTAGGTTTTCCTAGCCTTATAATAAGCTTTTCTGATAAACCAATCTCCTGCAGCACTCAATGCTTTACTTTGTATTATATAGAATGTTGCCTTTCCTTCTCTGCTACTTACCATTTACATTTACCATTTCTCTCCCTCAGTTATAGCATCTTACATTCTTCTCCATATTTACTTTACAGTGTTCTATATGTCACTCTTTGTTAGTTTCTTCATTTCTCTCATCTTTATTTTTACCTCTTCTCTCCCTCTTTCATTCCATCCTACATTTTCCCTCATCTGTTTTACAGTGATAATTTTATAGTAGTGTACTTTTTGTTTCTCTTTCCATTCCCTCCTCTATATTTGTACCTTTTCTGTCCGTCCTTTCATTCCATACTGGATGTTCTCCCCTCTCTCCCATAATTGAAGCATCACACTCCATCATCAGCCCGTTGCATTTCTCCTCCCATTTCCCATTACTAACAACTTTTTTATCCCATATGTATACCTGATGATTTTTGTTTTTTGTATTACATTTTAATTTTGTTTATAGTTATGCAGATATATATTTCCAAGATCAAAGCATTCGCAAGTAATATAAGAAGAGGAAATGTAATATGATAGCCAAGGAAAGCTAAAATTACATTCATCTATATATTAAGTACGGTGGATATATATTTACTGTATACCTTGGAATGAAATATTACTACAAACGACATCGTCATTTATCATGTTTATATTTATCACGTTTTTTTCCTGTAAATATGAGAGTATTGAGAGAGTGTGTGTGAGTGTTCTATAAGTGTGGCCTGAAGCACCACCTCGCATCAGGCTTCTCTATTTACAGAACGAATGAGTCTTTTTGGTTTAACGGGGTGCAGGAGTAGGGGACAGGCTTAGGGGGGTTTGGGGGGTGCGGGAATATGGAGACAGGCTTGGGAGGGGGGGATAGAAAGCCTGTCTCCTATTCCCGCACCCCCCTAACCTCCCCCTCCCCAAGCCTGTCCCCTTACTCCCGCACCCCCCAAAATCCTCCAAGCCTGTCCCCTACTCCAGCACCCCCCTAACCCCCCCCACAAGCCTGTCCCCCTATTCCCGCATCCCCATTAACGGTGTTATTTTTTAATCTAGGAGAAATGGTGAGCTACTGATTCCTCCAAAGTTTCAGACTATACAGGGAAACAGATCACTTCAGTGTACAAATAGAAGATATCTGTTTTGTTACAATACTACTTGGAGAAATCAGTGACCCTTCCATCCCTCTTTCCTCCATATTTCATTCCTCCATCACTTCCTCTATCATTCCTACCGATCTCATTCCTCCCTCCCTTCTTCTTTCATACTCCCTCCCTCTTTCCTCCTTATATCTTTCATCCCTTTCTCCCTCTTCAATCCTCCTTCCATCTTTCCTCCCTACACCATTTCACTTCATTTCATTTCAATCTTCCCTCCCTCTTTGCTCCCTGTATCATTCCTTCCTCTTCCATCCTCCCTCTTTACCTCACTTTTTTCCTTGCAGCCCTCAACCTTCCTCCCTCTCTATACGTCTCCCATATCCCTCTTCCCTCCTTCTTCCCTTCCTCCCTTTCCACTCCTATCTTCCTTCCTCTCTTCCCCCATTCCAATCCCTCCTTTTTTTCCCCCTCCTTTCTTCCTCCCTCCCTTATTCTTCCCTTCTTCCTGCCTCAATTTACACTCCTTTCTTCCTTCCCTTCTCTCTGTCTCTATCCCCACCCTACCTTGATATTCTATCTTTCCTTCCCTGTTTCTCTTCCCTCCCTCCTTTTCCACGTTTCTCATATCTTCATTCCTCTTTCTCTTCACCCCATCCCTTCCGTTTCCCACCCCCACCCCCTTCCATCTTCACTTCATTCTACCTCCCTCTCCACTCCTTCCTTTCTCCCTCTTTCCTCCCTACATCCCTCATTCCTCTCTTCCTTCTGCTTCCTCCCTGCTTCTACCATTCTTCCTACCTCTCTCTCCATGCACTCGATTCTTTTCACCCTTCCTTTTCGTTCTCTCTATCCCCTCCCTACATCTAACCTCACGTTCCACTCCCTTCTTCCCTGTCACTGTCCTCTCCCTCCCTTCCTCTTCCCTCCGTGTTTTCCAGGTACCCTAACCATCAAACCTCCTCCCCAGTGACTGCTCTGTAACCTCGTGTTGAGATGGCTTTCCTTCCTCGAGTATTTTGTCAGCCAGCCAGGAAAAGTGACAGCTGAAGTGAGTGAGGTGGGAGAGGAAAGGGAGGAAGGTGAGGGAGAGAGGGAAGAAGGGATGGAATGAAGAAAGTAAATGAGAGGTAGGAAGGAGGGAGGAAGAAAAGAGGAGGAAAAAGAAGGTAGAAAATGGAGAGAGGGAAAAAGAGAAGGAATGAATGAATGGAAAGAACAGAAGGAGATAGAGAAAGGGAAGGAGGAAAGAAAGAGAAGGGGGAAGGAGACAGAACAGGGTACTAGTGGGAGGAAGTATAGGTAACAGGAGGCCCATAGTGGCGTTTTACGAGGTTACCTGTTTAACTATGCTAATCTGACTACGTGTTGAAGGAAAGGACAGATAAAGGACACGGCTCCTCCCCACCCACCACTCCCACCAGGTATCTCGGTTGGAAAAACAGATAGAAAATAATACCTTCTTTGTTATAAAGAACGCACAAGAAAATTTTATAGGAAACTAGGAAAGTGGTTGAAACCTAATTCTAACATCAACTTACTACGAAATAAATAAAAAATGTGGAAAATAACATACTAAAAACATTTTTTCTTGAAAGTACTTGTCAAGGCCATGTTTAAAGGTTTCTACTGTATTTGCTGCTACTACAGATGCCGGGAGTTTATTCCAATAGTTTACGACTTGTATTTATACTTTTAAAATAATCTTGTGTTTTTAGATACTTTAAGAGTTCTTCATTTGTAAATTCGCTTATTTCTCGTTTGTTACCGTTTGCCACCTGTGAAATGTTGGGAGGTTTTGGCAAATTAATTTAACTTTCCTTTGTAAAAACTGAGTTGAAATGCTCATTTAGTACCGTTACAATGTCATTAATCCCATTTACTAGGACATTGTTTTTGTTTATTACTGGTTATTATTATTTTTGATGTAATGATTAAATTTCTTTGGATTTGTCTTGGACTCGAGGGCAATACTTTTCTCCTATTTTTTAATTCCCTAATCATTTTCCTATACCTTTCAAGTATCGTGTGAGTGTCATCTTGCCGGAGGTTATTTGTGCCAACTAGTGTCACAAACATTGTATTCTCTGGTGAGTTTTCTACTTGATAGTCAATCTTCTCTATATAATTTCTTCTATCTTATGACCAGGATAGCATCTATTTGTTCTCTTTTTCTTCCTATCCCTACAAAACTCGTTATCCTGACCTCTTACTAAATTATTCCCTCCAAGGAGAAAGTAGGTTCCAACCCAACTTCATCGTTTAATACTTCATACCTATTGCTAACTGGGAAGGCACTTTCTACATTACTACTAACCTTGGCGCTGACTCCATTTCTTACCTGAATACAGCCTTCATTTGTATCGTCCTCCTTTACCTGAAGTTGTCTTTTCAAGGTGACAACTTCTTTCCAAAGTTGCCTAACCTCGGCCAAGATCTTCTCCCTGTTATAACAGATCAGGCATTAAGTATCACTATCCTGATCGAGGAACAACTTGAGCAAGAATTGTCCCGAACACAAAGCACAAACGTATCTCATTGCACGAGGAATTGTTCTGCTGTTTATGTGTGAATTTTAGACTAGATTGTTGTTAGTGAAGTGGGAGAGAAATGGGAATGGAAGGAATGGTGTTGATAGGTGTTGGTGTTTACAGAGAGAGAGAGGGCAGAGGTAAAGATCGGTTGGGTGGTGTGGAATGGAGGGGTATGTGGGGGTGAGATGATAGATGGGTGGAAATGTGAGGTGAGGGAGAAGGTAGGATGTGAGTAGGGGTTGAAGAATGGGAGGAAGGACGGGTAGAAGAGAGGGCTAGGGGGATTGAGGGTAGGGTTGGAGAGCGTTTGGGGATGAAAGGGAGAGAAGGTAAGGACTAGGGAAATTGGTTGAGAGGGTGAAGTGAGGGCAGGTTAGAAAGGGTAGGTTGGCAAAGTAAAAGTAATTCCTTGGGAGTATCCTTTAGTGAGAAGAACAGGAAGTGGGCTATATTAGAGTACAAATAGAATAGAATAATACACCAATATACAACTAAAGGCATATAGTACAATTAAAAACACACAGTAGAAAATATAAGGAATAAAAAATATAAACAAACAGTAATAGAAATGAACTCACACAATAGGACAGATAAAGACACAGTATTCACAGTACATTTAAGGGGGTGCGGGAATAGGGGGACAGGCTTGGGGGGTTTAGGGGGGTGCGGGAATAGGGGACAGGCTTTCTACCCACCCCAAGCTTGTCCCCTATTCTCGCACCCCCCAACCCCCCCCAAGCCTGTCCCCTACTCCCGCACCCCCTTAAACACATAATACACTTAAACACTCAGTAAACTAACACACACAGTACATATAACTACACAGTAAACACTCCTAGGTACACAGTACACGTGTACACACAATATACAACGTAAACACACAGTACAATTTATATAACAAATAGAAGTGTCCTAACATGCAACACTAACAATAATGACGGTAGCCAAATAACAATATTTAAGGGGGTGCGGGAGTATGGGACAGGCTTGTGGGGGGTTTGGGGGGTGCGGGAATAGGGGGACAGGCTGGGGGGGGGGGTAGAAAACCTGTCCCCTATTCCTGCATCCCCCTAACCTCCCCCCCCAAACCTGTCCCCCTATTCCCGCACCCCCCGACACCCCGCACCCCCTAACCCCCCTTCACATTAACAAAGATATTACGTTAATCAAATAACCGGATGGAAGGATAAAAATACAAAATTATAATTTAGTCTACTCAACCTTTTTTTTTTTCTGCTGCTGGGACGATTCCTTCCCAAACAACGAGGGCATAGAGCATTCGAGGTCAGTAAAGCACACGTCTGTTCACTATACCCGTTAAGTCTGGATTGAAATAAAGTGTGTGTGTGAGAGAGAGAGAGAGAGAGAGAGAGAGAGAGAGAGAGAGAGAGAGAGGAGAGAGAGAGAGAGAGAGAGAGAGAGAGTTCTTCTTGTATTTTTTGAGAGTTGAAGGAAAGAGAAAAAGTGGTGAGGAAGAGAGAGAAACAGAGCTGGGGAGAGAGAGGTAAGGCAGGGAAAGGGAGGAGGTGGGATGTGTTGAGAGTGAGGTGGTGGGAGGGGAGGGGAGGGGAGAGGGAAAGTTAAGAGAGAAATGAGATGTGGCGAGTGTAAGTGGAGAGGGGATAGACAGGTCAGGGGGCAGACATTGGGAGAGGCGATGGTAATGGCAGAGGGAGAGGCAGAGAGGCAATCGTAATGGCAGAGAAGCATTGGGAAAGGTAGAGATGCGGTGGGAGAGGCAGAGAGGCATTGGGAGAGATAGAGATGCGGTGGGAGAGGCAGAGAGGTAATGGGAGAGGCTGAGAGGTAGTGGGAGAGGCTGAGAGGCAAGGAGAGAAGCAGAGAGGCAGGGAAAGAAGCAGAGAGGCAGGGAGAGAATTTGCAGAGAGGCAGTGGGAGAGGCAATTGGAGAGTGGGAGAGGTAGTGGGAGTGGCAAGGTTTAAAAAGTTGGAGAGTGAGGCAGGGGAGCAGACACGTGCGAGTCGAGACCCAAAGGAGAGCTGGTATAAGTTCAGGTCCTTCACTTGGTCAATCCTAACGTGACCTGAACCCAAGGGAATGACATGTCCTTTACCGAGTCCGTTGAGGAGAGGAGGGAGACGACTCGTGTCAAGGGAAGGGTAGAATTAGTGGGGTGGAAAGAGAGAAATAGGGGGATAAGGAATGGTAAAATGAATTGGATGGAATGGGAGAAATTGAAGAGGGGGAAGGGGAGAATTTGTGTGGTGGAAAGGGAGGAATTGAGGGAGAGGAAAGAGGAAAACTGGTGAGGAAGGGAAGGGGAAATCATAATAGAATAAAAAGGATATAAAACAGCACCAGACCTGTTGGTTCTTAGGAGGCTGTTTGGGTCTAAGGTACTAACTACTATTATAGAGAAAGGATGAAGTAGTGGAAGGCTCCTCCAAACCACCAATACCGTCAGCTTTCGTTGGCAACAAAACAGTTGGAGAAGTGACCACGCAATAAGAAAAAACTGCTGTGGAATTTACAAAAAGAAAGAACGAGGGGAAATTTTTATATTGTAGGACTACTGTTGATCCAACTCTACATCCTGAAATGGAAACAGAAATTTGCTCTAATCGATCATTCTATAACAAATAATATGAGTTGGGGATAGTTTCGAGATATTTGTCTAGAATCTACATGTTCCTTGAAAGTTTCTATAGTATTACAGTTTACTTATTTTATAGACAGGCCATTCTAAGTATTTACCACGAGTTTAAAGAAATGTATATTTAGCTTCATATGTACTGTACTGTGCAGTACTTAAGATCTTGCCTGTGATTTTGTATCCATGGTTTCTACCTGCATTTAACTCGTCAATAATGATAAGAATAGTTGTGAATATCTAGATTACTAAAACTTTTAAACACTTTGAAGACATTGACTCGATCACCTCGTAATTTATATTATGTCAAGTTGAATAGATATAAATCTTTAGTCCTATTTTCAAAAGATAGATTTCTCAGTCTGAGAATAATTTTTGTTATCCTATGCAGTTGATTTTTTTTTTTTTTTTTTTTTTTTTTATGTTCCGACACTGGACATAGGCTTACCGTGGCCCAGGTCAACTTCTGCTCACACACATACGTCACGACTTCCGAACTGGCACCCAGCCACAGAGGGAGGGAAGTGAGGGTAATTCCCAAATACTGTAGCTGTTATGGTACCAGCGAGGGTGTTTTACGACGTTCGGTGGCCTTATAGTTAGTGCCTGAAACTCAAATCGGAAGAGTAAATATTCTCATGCCCTCACCTGAGAGGATAGATCTCCCGACCTTTAGGTTTTGAGTCCAGGAGACTAACCACTCGGCCACCTCCCATCAAACTTTACTATGTCTTTTTTGAAGTATGGTGACCACAACTGGACAAAATTGTAGTTGAGGACACACTAGCGAGTTGTATGGTGTATGGAGTGTTTTTTTTTCGATCTGAAATCGGTGGCTTTCAATATAAATTCGACTAATTTCTTTGTTGTTTTTATTACTTTATTGCACTGGAGACATGGTTTTAAGTCGCTTGTCACAATGGTCTCAAGATCTTTTTCCCTTTCCACGCTTGACAAATTAACACCCTTCATCAAGTAATTCACATTTGTACTGATGTTTCCAACGTGTAATTCTAAATTACCTTTATCGGTATTGAATTTATCTGAAATTTATAACTACTCTTGTATTGAAGTAAATTTGTGTCATTTTTGTATCATCAGCAAAGTTGGACAGTTAGCATGCGAGGTTCTTGTTTATGTCATTTATGCAGATTATAAATAGAATGGAACCTAAAACTGAACCTTGTAGAACGCCACCAATAACATTTCGCCAGTTTGAATCTCTACCATTAATACTACATACTGTTTATGATCTGAGAGCCAATCATTAAGCCATTTCAATATCTGACCGGATATTGAGGTATATAATGTAGATAGCCCTGGATTGGTCATGCATTGTGTGAACATCATTAACAAATAAGTTAGGCATTGTTTCGGAAGCCGTGCTGCTTCTTTAATTAAGTTGTTTGTCTCTAGGTAATTTACTACTTTATCTCTAATTATTGTGTCCATTAGTTTGCAAACCACTGACTGATGTTAAGATAATTGGACAATATACTGTTTCTAGGATCTGATTTTGGGCCTTTTTTTATGTATAGGAGTAACATTTGCAAGCTTCCATTCGTTAGGTTCTCTATCACTAATTATTGACTTATGAAAATATTGGAGGGGGATTTTGAAAACTCATGTTAGGTTTCCATTAAGGGGGTAATTCGCTTTTGTTACATTGGAGCTCCTCGATTCCTCAAAAGTATGCCAGGAAACAGGACCAAAAGAGCAAAAATAATGGTGTTCTGTTGTTTGGAATAGTTTGGAGGATTCAGTTGCTCCAGAAATACCAACACAAAACTTCCCCCTTAATTTAAATCTCCTGGTGATATGGTATAGGGCGTTAGGTGTACTTTTGTTTTGTTTATTGTATGCAGGATCTCATGTTACTTTAGTACACAATTACTTAAGGGGTGTAATACTACAGTGTTGATAAATCTGGAACCACTGATTCCTACAAACTACTCCAGGGAACAGGCCACCATTATTTTTTTTTTTACTATTCTAGTACTATTTCCCTAGTCTTCTTTGGAGGAATCAAAGCTCTCCATTGTACCAAAAGTATACTCTCCCCTTAAGGGTATAGTATACATTTGGTACGTACAGTCACGAACACTAATAAGTATACAGGTGTGCTTCGAATACCTGGAGACAGTAAATATTATATGCACAATAAGATCTCCATTGGAATTAGTTCGTTGGTGAATTGGACTGTTCGAAGCTTCAACCAAAGCTGTAAACTTATTAGTGATCGTGGCTGTACATTGGAGCATCTTGACTCACCAGAAGTATGCCAGAAAACAGGACAAGATGGACAAAAATAATGCTGGTCCGTTGCCTGCAATTGTTTGGAGGAATAGTATGTTCCGAAGTCATTAATAGTCTACTACTTCCTTAAGTCAAGTACGATTGCCTGTGGTGTGGTGGTTGGAGGGGTTACCAGGAGGTTCTCTATGTAGAAGACGGATGCAGACTTCGGGAAGAGAAGCAATTGTAGGGGAGGGAAGAGAAAGAACTTTTTGGGAGGAAAGGGAGAACTTGATTGGGAGGTCGGGGGAGATTGTGGGGGAGGGATGGGAGAGAACATGTAGGAGAGGGAAGGGAGAGAACATGTGGGAGAGGGAAGGGAGAGAACGTTTGGGATGAAGAGGAGAACATTAGGTGACAATATACCGTCTCCCTAAATTGATACCCTGGATTCTCGGTAAATGTTATGTAATCCAAGACAAATTACACCATAAATTTACACTAAATATTTATATGCAGCTTATAAACACTGCAAGGAATACTAGATGTGTAATTTGGAGGTCAGTGTTGGCTGGTGGGTGGATAGTGTTGGCTGGAGAGAGAGAGAGAGAGAGAGAGAGAGAGAGAGAGAGAGAGAGAGAGAGAGAGAGAGAGAGAGAGAGAGAGAGAGAGAGAGAGAGAGAAATGGATGTATATAAAATATGAAATACATAAACAAACGACAAATGGAAAGATAAAAGAGAGGTTGGTAGAACGTGTTCGTGTTTGAATAACGCTGCGTGTTTTGTGGAGCATCGTTACATGGCAACTCATTCCATGAAACCTGCAGGAAATGGGCAGGTAATCTCGTTAAATCCAAGAAATTATCGGATAATACATATCGAGATCATCGTCCGGGGTTGTGACACCTTCATCACGACTTCTTACCTCATAACACCTCACCCCCTACTTTGTCTCACCACACCCCACTACACCCAATCGCACCACACTACATAACACAACAACACCATACTTTACTACGACCCCTACTTCACCTCACTACACCCTACCTTATCACACCATACAACACCTCGACCCAACCATACAACTCTCTCGACCCAACCACACTATACTACACTACCCAACCCCATCGCACCCTAAAGCCCTCATTGAACCCTTCCCCACCATACGACACTACAGCCACACATTCCCATCCCTAAACTCTAAAACCCACCACACCCCACCTTGCCACATTACACTACACTGCACCACATGCCACCACACCATCCTCAGTAAGCACGAAAGTAAAGAAGAATAGGAAAGTCAGTTGAAGACAGGAAAGGAATTGGCTCAGGTCCGATGGGGCGCTAAAACCCTGGCCTTAAGAGGGAGGTACTGTATTGTGTTGATAAATCTAGATCAACTGATTCCTCCAAACTATTACAGCAACAAGTGTCCCCATTATTTTTGCTAATCTGTTACTGTTTCCTGGCATAGCCTACTTTGGAGATATCAATATCCCAAAAGTGTACTACCCCCTTAAGGGACCCTGTGATGTAGTCAGAAAATTGGAGGTTAGTGAGTCCTTCTAACATTGCCACGAAACACCACCTATATGGAAGGAGCTTGTTTCGTGGCATGGTCAGGAGGCATCAGAAGCCACCAGATCTCATACACGTTTACAGGGGCCATAATACCCCATCTGGCTATTCGAAGCAGACATAGAAATTCATTATGGCTGGTGGCTTTACTATTGTTGATATGTCTTAGTGTTGCAAGGGTTGGGTTTCATTCACCAGGGCCCGTATTCATAGTAAAGTTCACTCCTATGCTAAAAGTTTGTTAGTTAGAGTTCATTCATAGTGCCGTAAGGACTAGAACCTGGCACTGCTTTGAAACCCTAATAGAGACTCGTACTCTACACTCACAATCCAAAATTTATATCCAGGTCTTGTTGAAGTTTCGAATAATTTAACATACTGAACCAATTACAAAGCTTATCCTGTTTCATATTTGCTTGAACTCGCTTAATACTCGATCAGGCTATTCGTAGCAAGCCTGGATATATATTTTGGATTGCGAGTGTACTTCAAAGGAAAAAAAATGGTCCATTGCTTCGAAATTGGCCTGAAGCACTTTGGCGGGGGCAGTAATGCAAACATACAAACAAATGCCACATCTGGGAGGTTTGATAGATACTGGCCCAGGGTCATTAGTCAGTCATAAGAGAGAGAATATATATATGAGAACGTCAACTCGAGTGGTCAAGGACATATGCACATAAAGTTCATAAGAAACGTCCCCTTTCTACCCCATAGTCATATTCGTCATCTTCATCTTCGTCGCTGTAATCATAATCATCTCATATTCTTGCAAGGCTATGTTTGTTTGTGCTTGTTGGTTAGTGAACTAAACATCTCAAAACTTTGGTGGCAAATTTCCATCAAACTTCGCTGGATGATTGATTGGCCATTATAAATCCTAGAAATTGTATTATTGTGGTAGTTCCAGGAAAAAGATCAAGGTCAGAAATTGATTTTATTTTCATATTTTCATTTTATTTCCTATTATTATTAAGTTCGAGTGTAATGTATGGGTTGGTAGCGTCTGTAGAGTTTACCTGGTGTTTATAATTACACAGAGGTCGAGTGCTAGTCTAGGTATCTTTGTTTCTATCATCACAAGTGTTGTCTATCCACAAAGTGTATTTTTTTATTGAATCAGTCTCCTGTTGTCTTTAGGGTTTAGTACAGTGTTGATGAAGGTGGTATTGTACACCCGCAATCCAAAATATGTATCCAGGCTTGCTTCGCATAGCCTGATTGAGTATTAAGCGAGCTCAAGCAAATGTGAATCAAGATAAGTGTTGTAATTGGTTCACTAGTATTTCAAATTATTCGAAGCATCAACAAGACCTAGATACAAATTTTGAATTGCGAGTGTACAACCAATTCCTCTCAACTATTCCAAGCAACAGAGCACCATTATATTCGTTAATTTGGTTCTGCTTCATGGAATACGTTGGAAAAATCAAGGAATTTTAATGTATTGTACCAATAGAGTATTACCTTCATTAATTATCGGCAATCTTTTTGGTAAGAATCGCAGACCATCCATGTTAACATACAGTAAGGACAATAATATCTTGAGTAAAATTAGAATGGTACCGATTCCTACAAACTATCCAGAAAACAGATCCTCTATACTAGTAACAGGTGTATGAGATAAACAGGTGTGTGTGTATCTGTTTCATCTGTCTAACTTCAGAAATGGTCCGTCCCCAGCCAGTGTAATAAATATATTGCTTGAAATCCAACAAAATATTTTCCTTGGAGTGCCTCTCGAAGAACGAAACACAGACTCAACTATAACATTTTCAAAGGTCAAGTCGTTTATTTACCCACAGACCTGACGATAGCTATTAAAAGTTGAAAGAGGGATAACAAACATTGGAAAACAGGAAAAAAATTATATATATATATATATATATATATATATATATATATATATATATATATATATATATATATATATATATATATATATATATATATATATATATATATATATATATATATATATATATATATATATATATGTAGAATAACTCGCAAGGAAAATGAAAACGCAATACCAAGCTTTCGTCTATTTCTCAAGACATCTTCAGGGTAATACAGATAAAAAGTTGTCTTGAGAAATAGACGAAAGCTTGGTATTCCGTTTTCATTTTCCTTGCGAGTTATTCTGCAATTATATAAATCACGTGTACTTGTGATTACTAATGAATATATATATATATATATATATATATATATATATATATATATATATATATATATATATATATATATATATATATATATATATATATATATATATATATATATATATATATATATATATATATATATATATATTTATATATATAAAATGAAAACGAGTTCATCCTGGTATTCTTGTTTATATGTTTTGGTTTCAATCTCATAAGCTCTGTTATTCCTTATATTTTATTTTACACAACTAGCGGGGTCATATCTTTGCCGCTTTAATTTAAACTGGATCAGGTTTTTCCTTTCTTGTGTATGTACTCTTCACCAACAAGAAATTCTTCCCTTAATTGGATAGTACGGTTGGCCAAAAGTATTCTTACACAGGCTATATGGAAGGTGAGGTCATTATTCTGAAAGTACTCCA
>JAWQEG010005390.1:0-17500 GCA_033782935.1 Petrolisthes cinctipes | reverse complement strand
TGTATCTGTGCCCTTAAGGGGAGATTCTCTTGTTAGTGAATTGGAAGGTCTCTGATTCATCCAAACTAAGCCATGAAACAGATTCCCTATTAGTACCACTGATAGAGTCTGTTCCCTGGCATAGTTCGGAGGAATCGGTAACCCTCCAATTCACTAACAAGAGAATCTCCCCTAAATGAGTTGTTACTTTGGCGATAATATATTTCCTGGGTTATATTTCGTACCTTTCTCTGTGCAGTCAGCGGTAAAAGTCCAATAGCCTCACTCAACACTTCTTAAAGGACCGACCCTGTGATCATGTATGAGACCTGCTGGCTTGTAATTCCTCCTGACTATGCCACGAAACAAGCTCCTTCAGTGTAGACAGTGTTCCTGGTAATGTTTGAAGGACTCACTAACCTCCAATTTTCTACCTACATCACGGGAGTCTATATGGGGATAAACTATATACTACACTACCGGTAAATTGCAGCTGTCCTGATCTCCCAAACTGACTGACTCACCAAACAGCACATTCCCCTATTAGTAATATGGAGGCACACTTCTGAAAACGTCTAATATACCACCATTAAAGTGTTGATGTCTGGGTGAGGAGCCTACCGCGGTAAGAGAGAGAGAGAAAGGAAACAGTAGACCTCCAACATACCAACACCTTGATTCCTCCAATGTACAGCCACAATCAAATATCCACCAACACTTTCCTTCCATCTTAGTAAATATCTTGGTAATAAAGAATAACACATGTATGATTTTGCAGCACCTCATAATAATAATAATTGTGGGGGTTGATTTGAGGTAAAGTGTTGTAAGATTGTAGATTGATATGATACTGATTTATTTGCACGATGGAAGGAAGGTGTCGGTGGTTATATGATTGTGGCTGTACAGTATGATAGGACACAGGACCAGGTTAATTCTGGAGTAACTGATTCATCCAAGCAATTCGAAGAAACAGGCCACCATTATTTTTCTTAATCTGCTCCTGTTTCCTGACATACTTTGGAGGAATCAAGGAAGTCCAGTATATCAAAAGTGTACTGTCCCCTTAACAAAAATATTGGTGTTCTGTCTTTGCCTGGAATAGTTTTGAGGAATCATTTGCTCCAGTTGTATTCTCTTTCTTCTTCCTCCTCCCCATTCTTTCATTCCTCTATCTCTCTCTCTCTCTCTCTGTTAAATTCTTATATTCTGTTATTTCTACCTTATAATTCTCCCTTCTTTCTTGCCTTCTCTCTCCCTTCTTTCCTGCCATTCCTTTCCTTTCCTTCTTGCCCTTATTTTTTTTCTTCTGCTCTTCCTTCCGCTTCTTCCTTCTGCCCTTCCTTTCCCTTCTTTCCTGCCCTTTCTTCCCTCTTTTTCTACCCATCTTTTCCTTTAACAACAACAATAATACAACAAAACAACAACAACAAAACAACAACAAACAACAAAACCAATATAATACCAACAATAACAACAACACTATGAACAACAAATAATCAAACACAGACCATCAACGTATTGTAGTAAATCTGTTTGTGTGTTGTAATGGAAGAGAGAGAGAGAGAGAGAGAGAGAGTGTGTGTGTGTAGTCATCGTACCTGTAGCTCTGTAGTGTGTGTGTGTGTGTGTTTGAGTCTATAGGTAACCCCGTGGCAATATTACCAACTGTATACTGGCTGGACACATTGCTTTCTGGGGTGCACGTAAAAAAATCTCATAATGATGCTTGAACTGTAGCGATAAAACTAACCATAGGATATCATTAAAAATAGTCTCATTGCCTTTCACAGCTTTCCTAACTCTAAACTTACTTAACCAGGGGCCGAGCCAGTATACAGTTCGTAATAATGCAACCCGTTAAACACTAAACTGTACAACAAAATAGGTGTCCCTATGCCTAGTTATGGAGTGGGCTGCTTCCTGGCATAGGTAGGAGACATCAGTAACCTTCCAGATCATCCAAAACAATACACACACACACACATACTCTCTCTCTCTCTCTCTCTCTCTCTCTCTCTCTCTCTCTCTCTCTCTCTCTCTCTCTCTCTCTCTCTCTCTCTCTCTCTCTCTCTCTCTCTCTCTCTCTCTCTTTCTCTTTTTTTTTTTTTTACCTCGGTACACATCCGTACATCACACTTTATTGTTGATAGTTTTAGACGGCTTTGTAAGGGTGCCTCTCATATACAATTACATGGGTTCGGGGTTAAGGTTGATATGAGGATGAAAGAAGACAACAACCCTAGAACTGGAAGACCATGTAGACTACGTGCAGGGTGATGGATGGACAGCGAGGACAGCAAACACGTAGATATACAAAAGGAAATGAGAGAACAGGTGAAGAATTAAAAGGGAGTGAGATGTTTTGTGGTGGTGGTGATTGGTTGTGAAGGCCAGAGGGAAGAACAGGTGTGTAGGAGGGAACAGGAGAGAGAGAGAGAATGGTCAGAAAGTATGGGAAGAGAAATGAAAGGAGGAAGGAAGGGGTAGGATAGATATCATAGCAAGATAATATTATTGGAAAAGGAGGTAGGAAAAGTGTGTGAGGAGGGATGGGATATAGAGGAAGTGTGAGCTTAGGCCTGAGTGGAGGGAAGAAGGGAGAGTATGGAAATAAGAGATGGAAAGTGTGTGTGAAGGAGAGATGTAGAAAGCAGGTGTGAGGGAGAGAGGAAGGTAGGTGTGGTGGAGAGAGGGAGGTAGGAGACAGGTGTGGCGAAGAGAGGGAGGTAGGAGACAGGTGTGGAGAGGAGAGGGAGGTAGGAGACAGGTGTGGAGAGGAGAGGGAGGGAAGAAGAGGGTAAGTGTGGCAGGAGAAATGGAGATATTTAACAATTTGGAGAAATGGGGGAGATAAGACACAGTGAACACATAGAGAGAAGGGTGGAAGGGAAGTAAGGCAGGGAGCGTATGAAAGGAGGGAGGAAAGGAGTACGTACAGTTGGACACATGAATGGGTGGTACAGCCCAGGTGAAAGATACTTGTCCCATTTGAGTAACCAGTGTCTATTATCAGGTACTTGCTTTTTATTACCATCCTCAATACTGACTTCTGCCTCTGATGTCTCCTATTTGGCACTAAGAAACTTGATATTGGGAGAAATTAACCATCTTTCACTTGGGCTGTACCACCCATTCATGTGTCTAACTGTACAATACAGGTGTGTGTCTATGTGTAGGAGAGAGAGAGAGAGAAAGAGGTGAGGGGGATAGTGAAGTAATGAAGTGATGGGTTTGGTGTGATAAAGATGAATACTCCAGCCAATGTAAGGAGTTTGTAAAGGAGTTAGATAGTATTGTTAGAGCCAAGGCTCCGTGAACCAAGGTCGGTGATGACATTCACGGAGCAAACTCCGTTTGTATTATTTGTATCCAAAGGTCACTCTGTCTAGCTGGAACTAAGTCAATGATTAATTTCCTTAATGCAATTATTTCAATGTAAAAGAATGAAAAAATATTATAAAATACAAGTACAGAAAATACAATGACGATCGTTTACTGTTTACAATAAAAGTGCATGTTCTCTGTAGCCAACATGGAACAGCCACCAGCACCAGTGTCATAACTCCATTTTATTTCCGCTTCGGAACCTTGGTCTGGCCAGGAGTGATCTTGGGTCTGACAATGTTATCCAAACCACTTTAGCGGAGCAAGTGTGACACCAACTTTAAAGTGGTAATTCTTTTCTGATACATTTGGAGTGCCTTGATTCCTCCAAAGTATGCTAGGGCACAGGACCAGAAGAGCAAATATAATTGCTTGGAATAGTTTGGAGGATTCACTTGCTCCAGATTTACCAACACAAAACTTCCCCCTTAAAGGGCTATTGATTCCTTCAAAATAAGCTGAGGAACAAACTATTCCAATATACCAAGAGTCTGGAGAGAGAGAGAGAGAGAGAGAGAGAGAGAGAGAGAGAGAGAGAGAGAGAGAGAGAGAGAGAGAGTAAAAAAATGTGCTTTATGCTTCTGTGTGTGTGTGTGTGTGTGTGTATGATAATCGCCATGAACGCGTGTGAATATATTTTTTATATTCCCTGTGCTCCCCTACATATATATATGATTATTTATGACTCGTGTTGGGTGTACAGTGTGTCAATGATGCACATACCACACCCTCGTTCAGTTACTCACAGTTTCAGCTGGTAAAATCTGGAGTAGAAAGCAGAGGTATCTTACAACAGATATTTATTACATCGACCAGTCACAATCACTGTAAGATAACCCTGCTTACTACTCTGGCCAGATTTTACCAGCTATAACTGCGAGTAACTGAGCGAGGGTTGGTGTTGGGTACGTGTATCATTACCACACTGTACAAGTATATATATATGCATGACGCGGCCGCTAACAAAGAGAGCATTGTGTATGATAATAATAAACCGATGTAGGCTAATGGAGTTATGACCCCGAGAGCTGAATCCACCACGAATGCATATAGAGTAGACGAATGAATGGTACCGTATATGTTTTAATGTTTACCTAAATAAAAGCCTGTATGTGTTGAGAGAAAATGTGTTGCATATATGTGAATTAAAATGTTATGTATGCCCCTATGTGTATTTAGGGGGTGCGGGAGTAGGGGGTGCGGGAATAGGGAGACAGGCTTGGGGGGGGGTTAGGGGGTTGCGGGATGTAGAGGACAGGCTTAGGGGGGTGCGGGAGTAGGAGGACAGGCTTGGTTTGGGTAGAAAGCCCGTCCCCTATTCCCGCACCCCCCCAAACCCCCCCCCCCAAGCCTGTCCCCTACTCCCGCACTCCCCAAAATTCCCCAAAGCCTGTCCCAGACTCCCGCACCCCCCTAAACCCCCCCAAGCCTGTCCCCCTATTCCCGCACCCCCCTAAATTGGTGTTTATTTATTTATTTATTTATTTTTTTTTGGTTCGTCAGTCAATTGTGTTTTGTGACATGGTCAGACAATATTTCTCACTCTTTTAATGCATATATATGAGTACAAACATTAATAGTATTGTTGCATTAATTATTATGATTGTGTAGTACAAAATTAATGCATTGATTTTTTTTTATAGTTTCATCAGTCTATCAGATAATTTTGATGATATAAAAATAATGATAGTGATAAACACAATAATATTAAAAGATATATTAATAATAATAATAATAATAATAATGATAATAATAATAATAATAATAATAATAATAATAATAATAATAATAATAATAATAATAATAATAATAATAATAATAATAATAATAATAATAATAATAATAATAATAATAATAATAATAATAATAATAATAATAATAATAAGAAGAAGAAGAAGAAGAAGAAGAAGAAGAAAGCAAAATAATAAGAATAATATTAATATTAATAATAATAATATTATATTAATATTATTAATAATAATAATAATAAGAAGAAGAAGAAGAATAAGAAGAAAACAAAATAATAATAATAATAATAATAACAACACTGCATGCTTTCCTGTGTCCAGGGATCTCCTAGGAAATTGAACATGATTGTGGACCTCTCTCAGGTTTTATTTTTCATAGGGAAGCAATAGAAAGTACAAGTAACTATAATACCCTTAAGGGACCCCGTGATGTAGTCAGAAAATTGGAGGTTAGTGAGTCCTTCAAACAATGCCACGAAACAACAGTCATACAAAAAGAGCATGTTTCTTGGCATAGTCAGGAGGAATCAGAAGCCACCAAGTTTCATACACAATCACAGGGTCGGTCCTTAACTTGTTCTGCTGCCTATCACGTACTACGAGGGTGATAGTCTGTCTTTCTCTGTCTCGATTTGTCTCTGTTATTATTTATTCTTTTCATCTGTCTGGCATTTTGTCACTGTCTCGTAATCATTTGTAACGTCTGCTTCTTAATTTGCTTTTGTGTGTGTGTGAGAGAGAGAGAGAGAGAGAGAGAGAGAGAGAGAGAGAGAGAGAGAGAGAGAGAGAGAGAGAGAGAGAGAGAGAGAGAGAGAGAGAGAGAGAGAGAGAGAGAGAAATTATTTGCCTTGATTTCAATGCAAAAGAACAATACATAAAATTATACATAATGAAAGATACTGAGACAGAATTGAACCCACAAACACGAACTAAACGTATGTTGATGAATACATGCAATATTTTATTTCTGAGTATAATCAAGCATTCTTTTCTACCTGAGTTTATTCATACATTATTTCTACCTGTGTTTATTCATACATTATTTCTACCTGAGTTTATTCATACATTATTTCTACCTGAGTTTATTCATACATTATTTCTACCCGAGTTTATTCATACATTATTTCTACCCGTGTTTATTCATACATTATTTCTACCCGTGTTTATTCATACATTATTTCTACCTGAGTTTATTCATACATTATTTCTACCTGTGTTTATCCGTACATCATTTCTATCTACGTTTATTCTAATTGAGTTTTTTCGTATATATTTCTACATGTGTTTATTCGCACCAATTTTCTTCTTCTATATATTCCTACATTGTTTCTACCAAATAATTATATGTGTAATGAGTGGGCGAGTATAGCCAGCCATTAATATTATCAAAGGTCTGGGAATAATTTGCCTTCATTTCAGATGCATCCAATGTACGGCCATTCGGTGCAGATAATATTATGGCTCTTCGACAATATTTGAATAATTAGATATTTGTTATAATTATGATGGATGTCCTTGTCGCTTTTCGTTCCAAGGTACACTCGCAATCCAAAATTTGTATCCAGGTCTTGTTGAAGTTCGAATCATTTGACATACTAGTGAACCAATTACAATGCTCATCCTGTTTCATATTTGCTTGAGCTCGCTTAATACTCGATCAGGCTATTCGAAGCAAGCCTGGATACATATTTTGGATCGCGAGTGTACACACGATAAAAAATATGAAATAAATAAAATATAGATGGAGAGATCTGATGGTTGTGTAAATGCTTATGATGCCCAGGGAAGGAATAAAGAATTATTCATTATCTGTTGTCTTAAGGGGGTGCGGGAGTAGGGGACAGGCTTGGGGTGGGTTTGGGGGGTGCGGGAATAGGGGGACAGGCTTGGGGTGAGTAGAAAGGCTGTCCCATATTCCCGCACCACCCTAACCCCCACCCCCAAGTCTGTCCTCCAAAAACCCCCCCAAGCCTGTTCCCTACTCCCGCACCCCCCTAACCCCCCCCCCCCCCAGCCAGTCTCCCTATTCCCGCACCCCCTTAAGTGTCAGAATGTTTCACACAAGAATTGCACCGATAGTATTTTGATCGTGTGAGTCTCGAAAGTAAACTTAATATTTGGCATGAGGCTGGACCACTTTTATTCACTCTTTATATTTGATAGGTGCACGAGGGAAGTGGTGCTCTTGTATCTGGTCCTCACATTCCTCAGTAGAGTAAAATAAGGGTTTAGTGGCGAGTTCAGCAATAAAACAGACAAGCTTAAGGTGGTAATTCTTTTTTGGTACATTGGAGTGCCTTGATTCCTCCAAAGTGTGCTAGGAAACGGGACCAAAACAGCAAAAATAATGGTGTTCTGTTGCTTGGAATAGCTTGGAGGATTCAGTTGCTCCAGATTTACCAACACGAAACTACCCCCATAAGCTCAACTGACATGACATGGTAAAAAAAAAAAAAAAAAAAAGTTCTTTGCTAGATAATCTGTGAGAAAAAAATGTAGATAGTAGGTTTTAGAAGGGGTTAGACTACACAAAGACTATGAATCCTGGTAATTCTCTGGTATACAATTACTATAAATCCTGTTAATTCTCTGTTACACGAATGATATGAATCCTGACAGTTCTCTCTAAAATAGAAATAAAATATTTCAACATTCAGGATTAAGCAACGGGATTTTCTCCACATATTTGAGGATTTACAAAATAAATAAAAAAAAAATTAAAAAAAATAAACTCGCGATCCACTATGAAATAATGCAAATTTCATTATACCCTCGTGTGTCAAATCCACAAACAGCGACACACTCAATATCCCTAAAGATTTTTGGATATGTCAGGTTGAATCTGTTATAGTGAGTGGCAGTTTGTGATTAACGAAAATAGATGAACACTGGATCGGCCTTGGTTGACACTGACTCATCATAAGATAAAATAGCATATGTACAGCCACAATCAAATAACCACCAACACTTTCCTTCCATCGTGCAAATAAATCAGTATCATATCAAAATATAATCATACAACACCTTATGTCAACTCAACCCCCTCAGTTATTATTATGTGGTGCTGTCAAATCATACACGTGTTATTGTGTTGTTCCTTATTACCAAGATATTTACTATGATGGAAGGAAAGTGTCGGTGGATATTTGATTGTGGATGTACAGTCGACAGCATAAGTTCGCTTCATTTCCATCTGCGTATGTATTAGCTAGAGTGATGTTGTAATACAATTTTAATGTAGAGATGATAGATATAGTTCTCATATGGTAATTTACGTATGTTGTTGGAATAGAAACTGGTTCAGAATGCAACTATCTGGTCATGTTAGCAATATTAATTAAGTACATAAGATGGACGCGAATTTATGCTGCCGGCTGTACAATACTTGAAGTGGGTATGTGTGCTTGCCTCAGAACTGTATACTTTCTGACCATAAAATCTTGGCCCCCCGAGTCGAAGTCCGAGATCTGGAACGGCGGTTTCTGGACGACAGCCCACCCGAGCCCTCATGAGGCCACACACAACTCGAACCAGTGGAGGCTTTGAGTGGGCTGTCGTCCAGAAACTGACTGCTTCAGATCTCAGGCTTGGATTCAGGTGCACTAGAGATTATAGTCTGTGAATGTACAGTCATGAATTATAGTATGGAAATATAAGCTTCACAAGTTCGTACACTGAAGAACCAAAGAAGTTTACTTATATGCCCTCTGGATTTTATAATTTAGTATGGTGAATGTATTTGATTATTATCATTTATGTAAGGCGTCAGTACTTTTGCCGCTGACTGGATAGTTGGTTTTACTCTGGCCTTACCCATCTGTACAGTCACGAGAACTAATAAGTATACAGCTTTAGTTGAATCTTTGAAAAGTCCAATTCACCAACGAACTCATTTCGATAGAGACCTTATTGTGCATTTATTTACTGTCTCTAGGTATTCGAAGCACACCTGAATACTTACTAGTGCTCGTGACTGTACTTGTACACTCGTGATACGTAATTTCTGACCAGAGACGAACTGCAGGCACCACACATACCCAGCATTCGAACTCAGTCTCTGTAGGTGTACTGGGTGGGGAAATGAGCTATAGCAGGCGATTCGAAGCTTTCTGCTCCTCACACTTTGGTCAGAAATTATGTATCACGAGAGTACTTGTATACTAAGGTGCAGTCACAAACCATAATAAGTATCCATACAGTAGGTCCTGTTGATGGTTGGATCACCTGACATACCAAGTAAACCAATTACAGAGTTTGTTCTGTCTCATACTTGCTGGAGCTCGTTTAAGGGGGATGTTCTGTGTTGGTCAATCTGGAGCTACCAATTCCTCCAAACTATTACAACCAACAGAACACTATTATTTTTGCTCTTCTGGTCCTATTTCCAGGCATACTTTGGAGGAATCATGGTACTCCAATGTACCCAAGACGAATTACTACCTTAAGGATCCCCATGATAATGTAGTAAGAAAATTGAAGGTTAGAGAGACCTTCAAACATTGCCACGAACCACCACCTAAATCAAAGAAGCTTGTTTCGTGGCATAGTCAGGAGGAATCAGAAGCCTTATACATGATCACAGGGTCCCGGAATACTTCATGAGGCTATTCCAAGCAGACCTGGATGCTTATTATGGCTCGTGACTGCACAGGCTGTATATATATTTTCTGCACTCTTACAGCACGATTCATTCTGGCACAACACACGATCTATTCTGAACCGGGTATTCACAGCGGATGTACAGTTGCCAAAAAAGGAATTGCGACAACTATTGATAGAACATTAAATATATTAATGTCCATAGTAGTTTGTAGGGATCATAAGTATGTATTACAGAAGGATATGTATATTTCCTTCTGTTATACATGCTTATAGTCCCTACAAATAGTTGTGGATATTACTATGGTTAAAGTTCCATCAAGATTGGTCGCAATTTCTTTTTTGGCAACTGTACACTCACCAGCATTGCCGCGTGGACAGGGGCTCACACATATTCAGAGATGTAGCACCACTGTGATTATTTCATTATTTACCTAGAAACAACCTACGTGTGTAAGATGGAGTACGGTAACCTCTATACACAAGCACATAAAGTGAGCTTTGTTGCTTAAGGAACTAAATATACTTAAAGCTCTTAAACATGTGATCCCCTGTACCACGCGGCAGTGCTGATGACTGTACCAGTGATCGTTCCTAAGAGTTTCATAGTAAGAGGTACAGAATATATTCTTTGATATAGTGTACTTTGTATTTTGGCAGCGGATGAAGGAATCAGCATACTTTTGGTACATTAGGGTGCCTTTATTCCTCCAAAGTATGCCAGCAAACAGGACCAAAGGAATAAAAATAATGTTGCTTGGTAAAGTTTGGAGGAATCAGTAGCTCCAGATTCCCAATACTGTACTTCCCCCTTAAGGGGAGATTCTTTTGTTGGTGAATTGGAAGGTCTCTCATTCCTCCAAACTATGCCAAAGTAACAGTCCCCTATTAGTACCATTGTAGGCATGAGTTTTCTGGCATAGTTAGGAGGAATCGGTTACTCCAGATCTACCAACACTGTCCACTCGTGATACGTAATCCCTGACCAGAGACGAACGGCAGGCACCACACACATACCCTGCATTCGAACTCAGCCTCTATAGGTGTACTGGGTGGGGAAATGAACAATACCAGGCGATTCGAAGCTTTCTGCTTCTCATACTCTGGTCAGAAATTATGTATCACGATTGTATTTCCCCCACAATTAAGCGACCCAGGATATTTCAACATGGTAATAGTATAATCAGACCTCTCCATTCCAAACCAAATCTAATTTACTATACAACACCAAACTTCACACTCACATTTAAGTTGGTGACTGGAAGGGCTACCGACTGTTCCATCCGATGCCAGAAAACAAATGCGGCAAAGCAGCTTACGCATCGAAAATGGTGTGTTTGTGTTTGTTTTATAATTATATATTTTTTATGCATAGGCTAACCAAGTAGATTAGAAACTATGCTATGGTTTAGTGTATAATAATGTGGGTTTTTGTACAGTCACGAGCACTAATAAGTATCCAGGTGTGCTTCGAATACCTAGAGACAGTAAAGAATGCACAATAAGATCTCCATTGGAAGTAGTTCATTGGTTCAAAGCTTTAACCAAAGCTGTATACTTATTAGTGCTCGTGACTGTACATGTTTGCATAGTGAGCGTTATCAGACTTTAACCTTCATTTACTCAAACCTATTGCCATGACACGGAAGCCCTTCTGCTGCCAGACCCCTCAAATTATCTCAGTACAGGAGGAAGGAGTGTGTTTTGTAGCATAGGCCGTGTTTGAAGGAATCAACAGCACGCGTTGCCACCATAATTTATCATCATTCTCCCAAGTTGAACGAAAATCAAATATATTGAATTAAGGGGGTGCGGGAATAGGGGGACAGGCTTAGGGGGTGTGGGAGTAGGGGGATAGGCTCGGGGGGGGGGGGTTAGGGGGGTGCGGGAATATGTTACGGGTTTTCTACCCACCCCAAGCCTGTCCCCCTATTCCTGCACCCCTCCAGTTCCCCCCCCCCCCCTCGTGCCTGTCCTCTACTCCCGCACCCCCTTAATACTTTAGAAGGAACCAATAACCCTTAAATTCGAGCAAAACAAATTGTTAAACCTGGAGCAACTGATTCCTCAGAAATATTCCAAGCAACAAGTCACCCGTATTTTTGTCAATATTATCCTGTATCATCCTGGCATACATTGAAGGAGTCAAGGCGCTCCAATGTACAGAAAATATACTATCCCCTTAAAGAATTGAACTGAAATAGATGAATGAAGACCACCCTAGGCTTGCAAAACCCAGTAGGACAAAATTTGAGAAGGTATAACAATAATAATAACAATAAATGCATAAAATAATATGCTAAAAAAAAAAAAATAATAATAAAAAAAAAAATAATAATAATAATAATATCAATAAAAACAAATATAAAAGGCCTTAATGACCAACGCGAAGGTCGGGAGGCCAGTAAAAAAAATAAAAATAAAAAAATAAATAAAAGAGAGAGACAGAGAGAGAGAGAGAGAGAGAAGGTGATACAGAGGTGATACGGAGGTGGGACAACAACCACGAAGGAAAGAGTAGGAGGAAAGGGGGAACACGTTAAGGGGGTGCGGGAGTAGGGGCACAGGCTTGGGGGGGGTTAGGGGGGTGCAGGAATAGGGGGACAGGCTTGGGGTGGGGTTAGGGAGGTGCGGGAATAGGGGACAGGCTTTCAACCCCCCCCCCAAGCCTGTCCCCCTATTCCTGCACCCCCCTAACCCCCCAATCCTGTCCCCTACTCCTACACCCCCTTAAGGGGAGATTTGCTTGTTGGTAAATTGGAAGGGCTACTAATTCCTCCTAACTATGCCAGGAAACAGATGACCTCAATGCTACAAATGGGGTGCCATTTACTGGGTATAATTTGGAGGAATGGGTCGCTCATCAACATCATGAAAAGCTTCCCTTATAAATAACTGAAGATTATATTGTATTTCTTGTCGTAAAAAGCAGAAGAGAAGGAGCTCGAATCGGTCGCTCACCACTTCAGTACCATGAAAACCTTCCTTTAAAAAAAATTTACTGAAGATTATATTGTATTTCTTGTCGTGAGTAAAAGCAGAAGAGAAGGAGCTCGAATTTTGGGTCCCCCTCTCTGATACGACGACTAGCAAGAGAAGATGAAGGCAAAACGGAGCCAATATTGACCCTAGCCGATGAAACACTTGCCGGGTATACTCACTCACTCACTCACCAAACCCAACGCACAGAGAAAAAAAGGAAAGAAAAAACAGAGTGAGTAGTATTGGGATTTACCACGCCATCTGTTGGGAAGGGGGAAATAACAGTCATCAATAACCAATACTAACTCTTATGCTAGTGTTAATTAATTAAAGGGGGATTCCCTTGTTGGTGAATTGGAAGGTCCCTGATTCCTCCTTCCTAAGCTATGAAACACATCAACCCTATTAAGGGGGTGCGGGAATATTGGGACAAGCTTGGATGGGGTTTAGGGTGGTGCGGGGGGTTTTGGGGGGTGCGGGAGTAGGGGGACAGGCTTGGGGTGGGGGTTAGGTGGGTGCGGGAATAGGGGACAGGCTTTCTACCCCCCCTCCCAAGCCTGTTCCCCTATTCCCACACACCCCAACCCCCCCCCAAGCCTGTCCCCTACTCCCGCACCCCCTTAGTATCATAGAGGGCAGACGTCTGTTTTCTGGTAAACTTTGGAGGAATCAGTAACTCTCATATTTAGCTTCAAGAGAATCTCATCTTAAAATAGGGGGTGCGGGAATAGTGGGACAGGCTTGGGGGGGGTAGGGGGTGCGGGAGTAGGGGACAGGCTTAGGTGGTTTTTGGGGGGTGCGGGTTAAGGGGGACAGGCTTGGAGGGGGGTTAGGGGGGTGCGGGAATAGAGGACAGGCTTTCTACCCACCCCAAGCCTGTCCCCCTATTCCCTCACCCCCCAAGCCAGCCTGTCCCCTACTCCCGCACCCCCTTAAGAGAGGCACAAGTGAAGCGAGAGGACATTTGCTGGTAACTGTACAGCGAGAATGATTCTCAGAACCTATTGACTTGCTTTGTATAAGGTCTGGGTTGGACTTGGTCTATCCAACAATAAATTGACTGTGTCTATATTATTTCGTGGAGGTTGTGTTGTGTAATGGTAGCATGTTGTGGGACACTCCATCACATACCGTACACCATAAATATTTTGTCTATACTGAGGAATATGAGAACTTTATTAAGAAGTTACTCTCTTGTTGGCATATTGGAAAGTCTCTGATTCCTCCAAACTATGCCACGAAACAACAAATCCCCAATTAGTACCATTGAGGGAGTCTGTGTTCTGGTATAGTTTGGAGGACTCCGAGACCTTCCTATACACCAACATGAAAATCTCACCTTAAGGGGGTGAGGGAATAGGGGGACAGGCTTGGGGGGGTTTATGGGGGTGCAGAAGTAGGGGACAGGCTTAGGGGGTTTCGGGGGGTGCGGGAGTAGGGGGACAGGCTTGGGGGGGTTTCGGGGGGTGCGGGAGTAGTATAGTATACTACTAGTATAGTAGTATACTATATTTTTGTTACGGGTACATTAAAGTGTCTTGATTCCTCCAAATTGACAAAAATAAGGTGATCTGTTGCTTGCACTAGTTTGGCGGAATTAGTTGCTTTAGATTTAACACCAATACTATACTACCCTCTATAAAGGAGAGACAAAAGGAGGGAAATAGAGAAAGAAGCTTTACCACCAATACTATACTACCTTCTATAAAGGAGAGACAAAAAGGATGGAAATAGGGAAAGAAGATTTAACACCAATACCATACTACCCTCTATAAAGTTGAGACAAAAGAAGGGAAATAGAGAAAGAACATTTGGCCAAACTCTGTCGTCAGGAAACAGACCACCTCGGTGTTACTAATAGTGATCTTAGTAAGTAACACTCCAATGTATAGAGAAGTGTTGATTCCCTTAAGGGGGTGTGGGAGTAGGGGACAGGTTCGGGCGAGTTTGGGAGGTGCAGGATTAGGGGAACAGGCTTGGGGGGGTTTAGGGGGTGTGTGGGAATAGAGGGACAGGCTTGGGGGGGTTTGGGGGGTGCGGGAATAGAGGGACAGGCTTGGGGTGGGTAGAAAGCCTGTCCCCTATTCCCGCATCCCTCTAACCCCCACCCACCAAGCCTGTCCCCCTACTCCCGCACCCCCCAAAACCCCCCCAACCTGTCCCCCTACTCCCGCACCCCTCCCAAGCCTGTCCCCCTATTCTCGCACCCCCTTAATTATTTTAGCATTATTCTTCAGCACAGTGTAACAAACATCTTAAGTGTGGCCAGTTCAGGTCAGGTTAGGTTAGGTTAGGTTAGGCCAGTTCAGGTCAGGTTACGTTACGTTACGTTTGGTTAGGTTAAGTTAGGTTAGGTTACGTTACGTTACGTTACGTTACATTAGGTTTGGTTAGGTTAAGTTAGGTTAGGTTAGGTCAGGTTAGGTTAGGTCAGGTCAGATTAGGTCAGGTTAGGTTAGGTTACAAACAGGTTAATTACTGATATTAATATTGATTTTGTACTTTTGTTTCAGGTGAGAATGGATTGTTAACCAGATGAAACAAGGTGTGAGTATATATCAAAGTTTTCAGTGCATATCTTATTTTAATATGTATGAGAAATTATGTATGTATATCAACTCATACACACACACACACACAGTCACTCGCATGCACACACACACACACACACACACATACACAAACTCAAAGCAAACACATGAACACACATACACTAATACATAACAAATACACACACACACACACACACACACACACAGTCACTGATAAACACAAATACAAAAAAATACAAAAAAAACACACACACACACACGAAAAAAACAAACACCCACAAACACGAAAAAAAACCCCACAAACACGAAAAAAACGCACCCACAAACACGAAAAAAGCGCACCCACACACACGATAAAAACACCCCCACAAACACGAAAAAAACACCCTCAAACACGAAAAAAACACCCACAAACACAAAAAAACACACACCCACAAACACGATAAAAACACACCCACAAACACGAAATAAACACACCCACAAACACGAATAATAAAAACACCCACAAACACGAAAAAAACACACCCACAAACACGAAAAAAACACCCATAAACACGAAAAAAAACACCCACCAACATGAAAAATAAAAGCACCCACAAACACACAAAAAACACACCCACAAACACGAAAAAAACACCCACAAACACGAAAAATAAAAACACCCACAAACACGTAAAAAAAAACACACACAAACACGAAAAAAACACCCACAAACACACCAAAAAACAACACACAAATACCAAAAAAAAAAAACACACACACACAAACAAAACGAAAAAAAACACCGACACACACGAAAAAAACACACCCACAAACACACACCCAAAAAAAAAACACCGACACACACACACTCACACACCGACACCTACTATAATTATACCTCTGGACTTCCTCTCCCCTCCACGCGTTATTCGTCACTTTTTTTAAACAATCGATAAATTAAGGGTGTAGTAAGTAGACTGTTGGTCAATGTGGAGCAACTGATTCAACCCAACTATTATAAGCTGGTAAGGGGGTGTGGGAATAGGGGGACAGGTTTGGGGGGGGGGGGAGTTAGAGGGTTTTGGGGAGTGCGGGAGTAGGGGGACAGGCTTGGTGGGGGTGGGGGGGTTAGGGGGTTGCGGGAATAGGTTACAGGCTTTCTACCCCCCCCCCCCAGCCCGTCCCCTACTCCCGCACCCCCCCCAGTCCCCCCCCCCCCAAGCCTGTCCCCTCCTCCCGCACCCCCTTAATAGGACACCATTAGTTTTTATTCACCTTCTCCTGGTTTTAAATGTATCAAAAATATATCAAAAGTATACTATTTTCCTTATAATAATAATAATATAGTTATGAATGTGTCTGTTAGCTCATGTTATCAACTATTGTTTCAGTTATGGTTCAATTTTGATTTTATTGTATTATTTATTATTATTATTATTATTATTATTGTTATTGTTATTGTTATTGTTATTGTTATTGTTATTGTTATTGTTATTATTAATAATAATATTATTATTATTATTATTATCATTATCATTATTATTATTAATATCATTATTAATATAATTATTATTATTATTATTAATATTATTATTAGTATCATTATTATTATTAATATTATTATTAGTATCATTATTATTATTAATATTATTAGTAGTATCATTATTATTATTAATATTATTAGTATCATTATTATTATTATTATTATTTGTATCATTATTATTATTAGTAGTATCATTATTATTATTATTATTATTATTAGTATCATTATCATTATTAGTATTATTATTATTATTATTATAACTACTATTATTATTATTATTATTACACGCACTAAAAACATAGGTACACACACACACATACACTCACACACTAAAAAAATACACACACACACACACACACACACACACACACACACACACACACAAACGGGCAGGTGACATGCAATAACACACTAACACAGACCAACCATCAAGGCCACAATCACACAGTCGCCACACAATCTGGACTTGGTTGGCTTCCTCATGCTGGCTTCACCTGTCTATAGGCACCGACCCCCTCACACTCACCACCAATACCCACCCAGTGTTGGCTGGACACATACTCCCCTACAGGTTCGCTCTGTTAATTTTATACTCTTCTATTTTCTTATATATAAAAATACTACCGGTACGTAGAAGGTCGTAAATCTCAGACGAATTTGTTTGATTATGTGGTAGAAGTCACGAGCACTAATAAGTATACAGGTGTGCTTCGAATACCTAGAGACAG
>JAWQEG010005389.1:100000-124057 GCA_033782935.1 Petrolisthes cinctipes | reverse complement strand
ACCTTACCTTACCTTACCTTACCTTCACAACAATACCAACTATAATACCTTACCTTACCTTACCTAACCTTACCTTACCTTACCTTACCTTACCTTACCTTACCTTCACAACAATACCAACTATAATACCTTACCTTACCTTACCTAACCTTACCTTACCTTCACAACAATACCAACTATAATACCTTACCTTACCTTACCTAACCTTACCTTACCTAACCTTACCTTACCTTCACAACAATACCAACTATAATACCTTACCTTACCTTACCTAACCTTACCTTACCTTACCTTACCTTACCTTACCTTACCTTCACAACAATACCAACTATAATACCTTACCTTACCTTACCTTACCTTACCTTACCTTACCTTACCTTACCTTCACAACAATACCAACTATAATACCTTACCTTACCTTACCTAACCTTACCTTACCTTACCTTACCTTACCTTACCTTCACAACAATACCAACTATAATACCTTACCTTACCTTACCTTACCTTACCTTACCTTACCTTACCTTACCTTACCTTACCTTACCTTACCTTACCTTCACAACAATACCAACTATAATACCTTACCTTACCTAACCTAACCTTACCTTACCTAACCTTACCTTACCTAACCTAACCTTACCTTACCTAACCTTACCTTACCTTCACAACAATACCAACTATAATACCTTACCTTACCTTACCTTACCTTACCTTACCTTACCTTACCTAACCTTACCTTACCTTACCTTACCTTCACAACAATACCAACTATAATACCTTACCTTACCTAACCTTACCTTACCTTACCTTACCTTACCTTACCTTACCTTACCTTACCTTACCTTACCTTACCTCACAACAATACCAACTATAATACCTTACCTTACCTAACCTAACCTTACCTTACCTTACCTTACCTTACCTAACCTTACCTTACCTTACCTTACCTAACCTTACCTTACCTTACCTTACCTTACCTTACCTTACCTAACCTTACCTTCACAACAATACCAACTATAATACCTTACCTTACCTAACCTAACCTTACCTTACCTTACCTTACCTTACCTTACCTTACCTTACCTTACCTAACCTAACCTTACCTTACCTTACCTTACCTTACCTTACCTTACCTTACCTTCACAACAATACCAACTATAATACCTTACCTTACCTAACCTAACCTTACCTTACCTTACCTTACCTTACCTAACCTTACCTTACCTTACCTTACCTAACCTTACCTTACCTTACCTTACCTTACCTTACCTTACCTAACCTTACCTTCACAACAATACCAACTATAATACCTTACCTTACCTAACCTAACCTTACCTTACCTTACCTTACCTTACCTTACCTTACCTTACCTTACCTAACCTAACCTTACCTTACCTTACCTTACCTTACCTAACCTTACCTAACCTTACCTAACCTAACCTTACCTTACCTTACCTTACCTTACCTTACCTTACCTTACCTAACCTTACCTTACCTTCACAACAATACCAACTATAATACCTTACCTAACCTAACCTTACCTTACCTAACCTTACCTTACCTAACCTTACCTTCACAACAATACCAACTATAATACCTTACCTTACCTTACCTTACCTAACCTAACCTTACCTTACCTTACCTTCACAACAATACCAACTATAATACCTTACCTTACCTTACCTAACCTATCCTTGCCTTACCTTACCTTACCTTACCTTACCTTACCTTACCTTACCTTCACAACAATACCAACTATAATACCTTACCTTACCTAACCTTACCTTACCTTACCTTCACAACAATACCAACTATAATACCTTACCTTACCTAACTAACCTTGCCTTGCCTTGCCTTACCTTACCTTACCTAACCTTACCTAACCTTACCTTACCTAACCTAACCTAACCTAACCTTACCTTCACAACAATACCAACTATAATACCTTACCTTACCTAACCTAACCTTACCTTACCTTACCTAACCTTACCTTCACAACAATACCAACTATAATACCTTACCTTACCTTACCTTACCTTACCTTACCTAACCTTACCTAACCTTACCTAACCTTACCTTACCTTACCTAACCTTACCTTACCTAACCTTACCTAACCTTACCTTACCTTACCTAACCTTACCTAACCTTACCTAACCTTACCTTACCTTACCTTACCTTACCTTACCTTACCTTACCTAACCTTACCTTACCTAACCTTACCTTCACAACAATACCAACTATAATACCTTACCTTACCTTACCTTACCTTACCTAACCTTACCTAACCTTACCTTACCTAACCTTACCTTCACAACAATACCAACTATAATACCTTACCTTACCTTACCTTACCTTACCTTACCTTACCTTACCTAACCTAACCTTCACAACAGTACCAACTATATACTCACAATACAATAGAGGTAAGTGTATGAAGTGAAGGGAGAGTTTACCCTGTAGTGAAGTGGTAGGGATAAACCAGTTTTTGTTATCAATCCTTACTATGGATGTAAACATGACTGTAACCCTTTGTTGGGTTTGGGTTGTCCAAGTGACACCAAGCGAGCCTGCCCTGTACTGTTTTTGTGGGTCGCTTGGATACGAAGCCGTGCCATGCAGTAGCCGTTAAAACCAAGCCGTCTTTGTATCCAAAGCAACCCCTGCTTGGTAACAGTGTTGGTGCTGCTTGGTAGTCACCTGACAACAACAATATGGACCACAGATAATTGATATTGGCTTAATTAGTACATGTAACTTGCAATCAGTACCAAATAAACAAAAATAATTATGTAATAAGATGTTGTAGTATTATTTAAGGAGGTATAGGCTGCTTGGATAATTTTTGTACATATTATTATGGAAGACAAAATTTAAAGTATTATTTATAAGTAATCAAACTTGCAATTTTTTACTAGTAGCCTACTTACAATTTTCTACCAGTACTTACACTGCTGCAGAGGTCTTAATGTAAATAATATTTATTATTAAAGAAAAATGTGGTTACTCAGTTAAATGAATCTTTACCTAAACATATACCTAATCATGGGTGAAATTTCAACATGTGAGGACTGGTATAATGGCCATCAAGTTTTCATTAATAATTAAGTGTCCAATTTTTGTTGTTTTTTTCCCTCCACCTAAACTGGAGATATGAGGCTGTTGGGTACCTATATTATAATTGTGATGATTTTATTTGGAGATGAGTTGGCCTTCTCTGTGTTTATTTTAAATGTTACCAAAGTGTATTCCTAATATTAACCCTTTTATTGCTTTCCTATGATATCACCATTCCGTCAAATGATAATTTTTGGGCTATTATTTTGGTTGGGCACCTTGGGCAAGACAATTGTTGGGCTCCACGTATCTGGTCTGTTTTTGTTGTCAGATAGTGCTGTGCTTCAAGCCCGCTTGGCACCCCAAGCCGACGCTTGGACAACAATAAAACGACACTTGTAGTGCCACAAGGAGATGTGGGGGGCTGCTCCCTCCTCCAACAGGGATTGGGGGGGTTGTGATGTGGAGTGTGTGGTGGGGGCGGGGGGGATCTACGGTTTGGCATTTTGTTTGGGAGGGTGTGTGATGTGACAAGGCTACCTCCAGTGTGGAGAGGAAGGCCTTGTATATGTGTGTATGTATGTATGTATATGTGTGTATGTGTGTGTTTTCATCTTGGCAACAACAGTCAAACAATGTGGTGATTTCAGTACAAGAATATTATTATGGTAATGGTGTGTGTGTCTGTGTGTGTGTGTGTGTGTGTGTTCAAAGGATAGTGATAAATGTATTTACATCTTATATTGAGAGCCTACTAGAGAGAGTAAGTAAGTAAGTAAGTAAATATTTATTGGTTATTTCATACCAAGGTATATTAATATTAAATTTATCTTCAAGACAGGAAAATATGAGTAATGGTAGATGGTTTTTACTCTCATCATTTTCACTCAATAAATTCTGCTGGCATTAAATATTGTAAGATATCAATTTTGGCCCCAACTTTATTCCATATCAATGAGCTTGTGTCTATGTACAGTCACGGACAATAATAATTAATCATCCACCTATAGCTAACTCTAACAAATTGATATTGAATATTTTCATGTTTTGTTATTATGTTGTTGTTGTTGTTTTGACTAGTCAGTAATTGCTGCTTTTAGTGAAATAGAAGATGGTAATTAACCTATTTATTAGAAACAGTTAGATAGAGATAGTGAGAGAGAGAGAAAGAAAGAGGGAGGAAGAAAGAAAACATTTATGTGATAATTGCTACCGAATATTTTCATGTTTTGTTATTATGTAGTTGTTGTTTTGACTAGTCAGTAATTATTGGTTGTAATGAAATAGAAGATGGTAATTAACCTATTTATTAGAACCAGAGGGAAGCTGTCAAACATTTACATGTCACCCCAATGTGGATGAATATTATTGTCTGTGACTGTACAACACAATATGTGTTAGGGGGGTGCGGAAGTAGGGGGACAGGCTTTGGGGGGGTTTAGGGGTGTGTGGGAGTGGGAGGACAGGCTTGGGGGGGGGTTAAGGGGGTGCAGGAATAGGGGACAGGCTTTATACCCACCCGAACCCTGTCCCCCTACTCCCGCACCCCCTTAGTGGTGTTGACAACATAGCCAGCAGTGTGTCAATGGGATAGCTGTCCCCCTAACCCCCCCCCCCTCCCCCCAAACCTGTCCCCTACTCCTGCACCCCCCCTAACACATATTGGTACCACACTATCATCAACACCATCAATATTCTTCACTTTACAGTTAAGTTTACACAGACAGTCTCTTTGTAATTGTAATAGACAAGTTTAACATTTTTTCATTACTTTAATATCGGGGGGTTGAGATGTAGTACGTGTGTGTGTGTGTATGTATATTATTATGTGTTTGGGAGGGTGTGTGACGTGACGAGGCTACCTCCAGTGTGGAGATGAAGGCCTCGTATATGTATGTATGTACAGTCGTGGTCAATAATAATCATCCACATATGGGAATCTCAAACAATTTACTGTCTAATGTTTTCACGTTCACATATATGATTATATTATTTTAAATAGTGTGTAGCTACTTGTATTGAATTAAAAGATGGTAGTTAACCTGTGTGTGTGTGTGTTATTGTTTTAAGTAGTGTGTAGCTACTTGTATTAAATTAAAAGATGGTAGTTAACCTGTGTGTGTGTGTGTTATTGTTTTAAGTAGTGTGTAGCTACTTGTATTAAATTAAAAGATGGTAGTTAACGTGTGTGTGTGTGTGTGTGTTATTATTTTAAGTAGTGTGTAGCTACTTGTATTAAATTAAAAGATGGTAGTTAACGTGTGTGTGTGTGTGTTATTGTTTTAAGTAGTGTGTAACTTCTTGTATTAAATTGAAAGATGGTAGTTAACCTATTTATTGGAAAGTTTATCATCTAAGGAACAGAGGGAAGCTGTCAAACTCTTACCTGTGTTACCCCTATATGGATCATTATATTTGACACCAACTGTATGTATGTTTTTTCCCAATATCTTTTATTTTGGGTAACATTTCAATAATATTATCTGGGATGCCTGTATATATATAGGGTCCATTCCACAGTGGTTGGTATTGGTTTGTAAGCACGCAAACAAAAGAATTTTAGCCGTGTAAATGACTTCTGGGTGAATTATTTAATGAATTTTGTGATTAAACTATACAGTGATTATTATTATTATTATTATTATTATTATTATTATTGTTATTATTATTATTATTATTATTATTGTTATTATTGTTATTATTATTATTATTATTATTATTATTATTATTATTATTATTGTTGTTATTATTATTGTTATTATTATTATTGTTATTATTATTATTATTGTTATTATTATTATTATTGTTATTATTATTATTATTATTGTTATTATTATTACTATTATTATTATTACTGGTATTATTATTTTTATTATTATTATTATTATTAAATGACTTGTGGGTGAATTATTTAATGAATTTGGTGAGTAAACTATACAGTGATTATTATTATTATTATTATTATTATTATTATTATTATTATTATTATCTAACTGTTGGATAGATTTTGTGAATACGGATACTCACCTTTTGGAAAATAATGAAGCCTTACAAGTGTGGTTGGTTGGTTGGGAAGCTAACAAACCAATACCACTGTGGAATCAACCCATGTACAGTTGGCCACAGAAATTCTTACACAGGTTACATGGAAAGAGAAGTTATTAATTGATTATTGTGAATGTACTGTAATGAATAGTTTACCAAGTGACTCTTATCATTACAAAACAACAAACCTAATAATAATAATAATAATAATAATCACTGTATAGTTTACTCACCAAATTCATTAAATAATTCACCCACAAGTCATTTAATAATAATAATAATAATAATAATAATCACTGTATAGTTTACTCACCAAATTCATTAAATAATTCACCCACAAGTCATTTAATAATAATAATAATAATAATAATGTTGTATTGCAGTTACATATATAATCTTAACCTTTTATCTTTCTCTATGCATCTTCTTTCACACTTTCTATGTAAGGTTAGACAGCTGTTTCTCTCTATTTCACACACACACACTGTCTGTCTGTCTGTCTCCTTTTCTGTGCCTTCTTTGATATTATTATTATTATCAATATTATTATTATTATTATTTTTATTATTATTATTATTATTATTATTATTATTTTTATTTTTATTATTAATATTATTAATATTATAAGTTGGCTTCATATCCACCTGTGTATGTATTAGGTTTTGTAAAAATTATAAATTGTATAATTATTAGATTTAGTAAGAATTATAAACTAATTTGGTTATATATTTGTTACAGAGTTTTGGAATTAACTGGAATTAACTGGAGTTTTGGAATTAACTGGAATTGTACAAGTATGAGACCTCCTTCCATCTATAACAACAACAACAACAACAACAACACATTATTATAGATTACTGTAAGTATTTGTATTCATGGTATATACAGTACTATGGTTGTGTTGTCTTTATATGGAGACATTGTATGTACACTCGCGGTCAGAAATTGTGCCCTGATCCCTTGGCACGATGAATAGCAACTAGCCAAGCTTTGATGATTCCAACAAATGTGTGTTGTAGGGAGACGCACAGTTGTTCGAACCTTATAAAAAAAAATTTTATATAAAAAAAAATTTTATATAAAAAAAAATTTTATATAAAAAAAATTTTATATAAAAAAAAAATTTATATAAAAAAAAATTTTATATAAAAAAAAAAATTTATATAAAAAAAAATTTATATAAAAAAAAATTTATATAAAAAAAAATTTATATAAAAAAAAAATTTATATAAAAAAAAATTTTATATAAAAAAATATTTTATATAAAAAAAAATTTTATATAAAAATTTTTTTTTATATAAAAAAAAAATTTTATATAAAAAATTTTTTTATATAAAAAAAAAATTTATATAAAACAAATTTTATATAAAGAAATTTTTATATAAAAAAAAATTTATATAAAAAAAACTTTTATATAAAAAAATATTATATAAGAAAAAATTTTATATAAGAAAAAATTTTATATAAGAAAAAATTTTATATAAGAAAAAATTTTATATAAAACAATATTTATATACAAAAATTTTTATATAAAAAAAATGTTAAATAAAAAAAAATGTTATATAAAAAAATTTTAAATAAAAAATGTTATATAAAAAAAATTTATATAAAATTTTTTATATAAAAAAATTTATATAAAAAAAATTTTATATAAATTTTTTTATTATATAAAAAAAAATTTTATATAAAAAAAAATTTATATAAAAAAATTTTTTATATAAAAAATTTTTATATACAATTTTTTTTTATATAAACAATTTTTATATACAATTTTGTTTTATATAAATTTTTTTTATATAAAAAAAAATTTATATAAATTTTTTTTTATATAAACAAAAATTTATAAAAAAAAATTTTATTTTTTTTTTATATAATTTTTTTTATATAAACAAAAATTTTATATAAATTTTTTTTTTATTTTTTATATATATAAAAAAAATTATATAAAAATTTCTTTTATAATTTTTTTTTTATATAACATTTCTTTTTATATATGTTACAAACCCAGTATATCCAGAGGTCGCCAAATTAATTAAAATGCAAAGTCGTAAAGACATTTATTTTAACATTAAACACATTTATCCCAAGAACATCAAAACACCAGGAATTCATATATCCCAAACCATTCAACAACTCAGTAGATTGCCCAATAATAATAATAATAATAATACCACACTCAAGTTAAAGAGAATACAAAACTCTTACAATAACTTGACACCACGTAACTCTACACTAACAATAACAATAATAACTAATTATAATCCCGAGTTCTCGTAATACACTCGTAATACACTAGTAATACACCAGTAATACACTCGTAAGACACCAAACTTAATAATAATAATACTTAACTGAATTAATGCCAGTCTGATACAATTAGTCCAGTTACATAAGGGGGAGAAATGGGCCTCACACAGAACACTTCAATTTGAGAAATGCTGGAAGAATGACACTGAGCATTTTTTTTTTTTTTTTTTTTTTTTCCTGGCCTATCGACCTTGGTGTTGGTCATTAAGGCCTTTTATTTTATTTTTTTATTTTTTATTTTATTTATTTATTATTAATTTAATTTTAACTTTCTGCATATTATTTTATGCATTTATTATTATTATTATTATTATTATTATTATTATTATTATTATAATTATTATTATTATTATTACATTCAAACTTAAAATTAAACTTATATAGACACTGAGCACCGGCTTTTCTCGCTATATATATTCTTTGAGAAACCTAAGTCAGAACCACAACACTCCAGGATTGGCTATCTTGTAAACTTGTAATGATCCTTGATTGGTACAGACGGCCCAATATGTTAAAGAGGGAATCTGGACCTTCATAACACACTGTACACTCAAAAACCAACCAGGGCCGGTATTCACAAAGCATTTTAGAGTTTGGACTTGTTCGTATGTTTCAATTCTGACCTCACCATAGTGTTTCAGGTTCATTTCGAAGCAGTGAATGGTTTTGCTATTCTATTTGTGTGAGCTTTTATTAAGATTTCGAAGCAGTGCCGGGTCCTAGTCCTTGCCATGAATAAATGCTTACCAACAAAATTTTAAGTTAAGAGTGAACTTTGTTTTTGTGAATACGGCTCCAGGTCTTGGTCTCTCCTCGCATCCTTTTCAGGGTCGAACCAGGCAACGACCAGTTGTGGTGTGATGTAGGTCTTCCAGTCCCGTAACATATATATATATAAAAAAAATATATACAGTATATATAAAAAAAATTATTTATATAATAAATTTTTTTTATATAAACAAAATTTTTTGTCCTGATCCGTTGGCACGATGAATTGCAACCAGCCAAGCTTTGATGATTTGAACCAATGTGTGTTGTAGGCAGACGCACATTTGTTGTTCAAAGCTAGGCTGTTTGCGATTCATCTTGCCAGGGGATCGGGACACAATTTCTGACCGCGAGTGTACCATGGATGTGTGTGTGTGTGTGTGTTTAGAGGCTTCTGATTCCTCCTGACTATGCCATGAAACAAGCTCCTTCCATATATGTGTGTGTGTTAGAGAGAGAGAGAATGTGTGTGTGTGTGTGTTAGAGAGAGAGAATGTGTGTGTGTGTTAGAGAGAGAATGTGTGTGTGTGTGTGTTAGAGAGAGAGAGAATGTGTGTGTGTGTGTGTGTTAGAGAGAGAGAGAATGTGTGTGTGTGTGTGTTAGAGAGAGAGACAATGTGTGTGTGTGTGTGTTAGAGAGAGAGACAATGTGTGTGTGTGTGTGTTAGAGAGAGAATGAGTGTGTGTGTGTGTGTGTTTGGAGGCTTCTGATTCCTCCTACCCATGCCATGAAACAAGCTCCTTCCATATAGGTGTGTGTGAGAGAGAGAGAGAATGTGTGTGTGTGTGTGTGTGTGTGTTAGAGAGAGAATGAGTGTGTGTGTGTGTGTGTGTGTTTGGAGGCTTCTGATTCCTCCAAACTATTCCATAAAACAAACTCCTTCCATATAGAAGTGTTCTTACTCTTGCATTCTGTAAATAGAAATCAGAAAAAAAAACAATACCACACATAGTTATTCACGGTAAATTTACAGAAGTACTGAGTTCACTATATTGTATATTTTAGTATCATTACCCACTATTTTGGACCATTCTAACACACTTTTCATCTATGGTGTTTCTCTCAGTAATGCCCCGTTTTACAAATATAATTTGGAAATTAGTTTGACCTAACCTGACCTAACCTAGACTACAGCAGACTACCGGGACCTAACCTGGGCAAACTACCGGGATATAACCAGTATAAACTATCATAAAGTGACCGGGGGTAAATTCCCGGGACCTAGCCGGATGTGGTAACACTGCTCAGCCCTAGCCAAGAACACAGTACTTGTGTAATAATACCCTCATAATAAATAATGAATGAAGAATACAAATTACATTATTATTGAAGAATACAAAACAAATAATAAATGAAGAATAACAAATTAAGAATAAATAAATGACTGCAAAATAAATAATAAATTAAGAATAAAAAATTATATATATTTTGCATTCTATTTAATTTGAGCTTGAACAATGAAGCAGGGTTGGGTTATCATCCAAAGATACTGTACAGGGATGGAGAGTGACCAACAATCTATTATGGTACCATATGTAGAATTATCTTATCCAATTGTGCATATTTGGGTTTGCTTGGTTAGGCTCCTTCCACACGAGAGTGGGTGGGTGGTAGGCACAAGTGGTAAATGGCTGCCAGAGACCGTTTGATATGGTAACACTTGTATAAAGCAAGAGAATTTCACTGGGTTGCCCGTGCCTGCTGTCTTTTTGGCTCTCGTGTGGATGGGACTTAATATTAAGGGGGTGCTGTGGGTCGGGGGGGGGGGGAGTGCGGTGGGTCGGGGGGGGTGCGGGAGTAGGGGGACAGGCTTTAGGGGGGTGCGGGAGTAAAGGACAGGCTTGGGGGAGAGTGACCATCAATCTATTATGGTACCGTATGTACAATTATATTATCCACTTTGACATTGTTTGGTTTGCTTGGTTAGTGAGTACAGTAGTTGCTTGTATCTAGTTTACATTCTTTGGTTTGCTTGGTTAGTGAGTACAGTAGTTGCTTGTATCCAGTTTACATTCTTTGGTTTGCTTGGTTAGTGAGTACAGTAGTTGCTTGTATCCAGTTTACATTGTTTGGTTTGCTTGGTTAGTGAGTACGGATAGTTGCTTGTATGATATGGTACGTATAAATTGTGTAATGTGCGCAAGTCCACAAGGAAGGAAAGAAACACGGAGTCCCAAGCTCTTTCGTGTATTCACATCTTGAGGGGAAATACAGATGTGAATACACGAAAGCACTTGGGACTCTGTGTTTTTTTCCTTCCTTGTGGACTTACACATATTCCTGGATCACGTGCCCAAAGTGATTTATTTGCAAATAAACCACCTCCTTCCATATAGGTGTGTGTGTTTGTGTTAGAGAGAGAGATGGAGAGTGTGTGTGTGTTAGAGAGAGAGTGAGTGAGTGAGAATGTGTGTGTGTGTGTGTGTGTTAGAGAGAGAGAGGGAGAGACAATGTGTGTGTGTGTGTGTGTTTGGAGGGTTCTGATTCCTCCAAA
The DNA here is from genome assembly GCA_033782935.1 of Petrolisthes cinctipes. Lineage (NCBI taxonomy): Eukaryota > Metazoa > Arthropoda > Malacostraca > Decapoda > Porcellanidae > Petrolisthes > Petrolisthes cinctipes. The sequence goes on along the minus strand of JAWQEG010005389.1, from coordinate 112,387 downwards.
CTATTCCACGAAACAAGCTCCTTCCATATAGGTGTGTGTGTATGTGTGTTAGAGAGAGAATGTGTGTGTGTGTGTGTGTGTATGTGTGTGGAGGCTTCTGATTCCTCCTAACCATGCCATGAAACAAGCTCCTTCCATATAGGTGTGTATATGTGTGTTAGAGAGAGAATGTGTGTGTATATGTGTGTTAGAGAGAGAATGTGTGTGTATATGTGTGTTAGAGAGAGAATGTGTGTGTGTGTGTGTGTGGAGGCTTCTGATTCCTCCTAACCATGCCATGAAACAAGCTCCATCCATATAGGTGTGTGTGTGTGTGTGTGTGTTAGAGAGAGAATGTGTGTGTGTGTGTGTGTTAGAGAGAGAATGTGTGTGTGTGTGTGTGTGGAGGCTTCTGATTCCTCCTAACTATGCCATGAAACAAGCTCCTTCCATATAGGTGTGTATATGTGTGTTAGAGAGAGAATGTGTGTGTATATGTGTGTTAGAGAGAGAATGTGTGTGTATATGTGTGTTAGAGAGAGAATGTGTGTGTGTGTGTGTGTGTGTGTGGAGGCTTCTGATTCCTCCTAACCATGCCATGAAACAAGCTCCATCCATATAGGTGTGTGTGTGTGTGTGTGTTAGAGAGGAGGGAGAGAGAATAGGTGTGTGTGTGTTTGGAGGCTTCTGATTCCTCCAAACCATGCCACCAAACCAACTCCTTCCATATACTGTAGGTGTGTGTGTTTCATGTTAATATTTAGAGGAATTATTTGCTCCAAGTTTACCACCAACAGACAAGCCTTCTACCCACCCCAAGCCTGTCCCCCTATTCCCGCACCCCCAAACCCCCCCCCCCCCCCAAGCCTTGTCCCCTACTCCCGCACCCCCTTAGGCTGCGTTTACACCAAGCGAGTTAAGTCAAGGCGAGTCAAGGCGAGTCAAAATGAGTGATACGGGAGGTCCCATTTTTTCATGAGTGACGGCAAGTTACCCCTATATGGATCATTATATTTAACACCAACTGTATGTATGTATGTACAGTCTAATTTATATAATAATATACAGTTTGTATGTATGTGTATGTAGGTTGGATTTAGAAATATGTTTATTACTAATTAATTTATCTACTTTACAGGTGTGTAGTGAAAAGAGAAGAAGAGAGGAGGAGAGGAGAGAAGGAGAACACAAGAGAAGAGAGAGAAGGAGAACACAAGAGAGAAAGTGAACACAATGATTACTGAGGTCCTGATATGTTTATGTATGTGTGTATGTACGTGTGTCTGTGTGTGTGTACGTGTGTGTGTGTATGTGTGTGTGTAGGTATGTGTGTTTATGTATGTGTGTGTGTGTGTATGTGTATGTATGTATGTGTGTTTATGTATGTGTGTGTGTGTGTATGTGTGTGTGTGTGTATGTGTGTGTACATATGTGTGTGTGTGTGTGTGTGTGTGTGTATGTATGTGTGTGTGACATAATGATAGGTTTATATTCTCCTATATTAACCTTTTATCAAACCTTTCCTTTACACACTTTATCAACATGTTCTTTCTTCCTTCTTTATTTTCTTTCCTCTCTCCTCTTTATTCTGCCTTTTTTCTTATGCCTCTCTTTATTTTTCCTCTTTCTCCTCTCCTTTTATCCATCTTCTCTTATTTCCCCTCTGTCTCTTCCTCTCTCTTTATTCTTGCTTTCTCCTTTCCTCTCTCTTTATTCGTTCTACTATTTCCTTCTTCTATATCTTCTCTTTATCTCCTTGCTTTCTTTTTTCCTTCATAGATATTTATTCTCTTATTTTCTCTTATTCCTCCTTCTATATTATTTACTTATTTCTTTTTCTCTCTTATTCCTTCTTTGTCTCTTATCTCTCTTATTCCTTCTGGTACCAGATGAACAAAAGGACCACATGAACAAAAATAAAAATAATAATAATAAAAACAATAATAATAATAATAAAAATAGAAATAATAATAATAATAATAATAAAAACAATAATAATAATAATAATAATGGGTGTTCTTTTGCTTGAAAAAATAGTTTGGAGGAATAATTTACTCCAGATTTACCAACACTACTTCCAACTTAAGGTGATATTATTTTGTTGGTGAATTGGAAGGTGTGTGATTATTATTATTATTATTATTATTATTATCATAATAATAATTATTATTATTATTATTATTATTATCATAATAATAATTATTATGAGATGGTATGGACATGTGGAGAGAATGCAAGGCGAGGAATTTGTAAAGAAGGTGTATGGAAGTGAAGTTGTAGGACCTGGTGTGAGAGGCAGACCACCGGTTAGATGGCAGAACAGAGTGGAAGAGTATGTAAAGGAGAGAAACATGAGGGGCAGAGGAGGGCTTGAACAAGTAAGGAGGGAGTGTTGGAACAGGGAGAACTGGAGACACTTCTGCCGTGGCCACCCCCTTGAGGGGAGTTCCCGGAGGGAACGAGGCGTCGGAGCTATAGATAGATAGATAGATAATAATTATTATTATTATTATTATAACTATTATTATTATTATCATCACTATTATTATTATTACTATCATTATTATTATTATCATTATTATTATTATCATTATTATTATTACTATTATTATCGTTATTATTATTATTATTATTATTATTATTATTATTATTATTGAGTGCTACTGATTCCTCCAAACAGATCCCTTAATTATTAGTACCATTGAGAGTGTGTTTTCTGGTAGAGTTAGGAGGAATCAGTAGCACTCAATAATAATAATAATAATAATGATAATAATAATAATAATGATAATAATAATAATAATAATAATGATAATAATAATAGTAATAGTAATAATAGTAATAATAATAGTAATAATAATAATAATAATAGTAATAATAATAATAATAATAATAATGATAGTAATAGTAATAATAATAATAATAGTAATAATAATAATAATAGTAATAATAATAATAATAATAGTAATAATAATAATCAGTAGCCTTCCAATTAACCAAGAAAATCTCTCTTGAAATGGTTTTCCTTCCTCCCTGCCTTTTTTGTATACAACACTTTACGTTAACTCAACCCCCTCAATTATTATTATGAGGTGGTGCAAAATCATACACGTGTTGTTCTTTATTACCAAGATTATTATTATTATTATTATTATTATTATTATTATTATTATTATTATTATGAGGGGTTGTTAAATCATACATGTGTTGTTCTTTATTACCAAGATTATTATTATTATTATTATTATTATGAGGTGTTGTTAAATCATACACGTGTTGTTCTTTATTACCAAGATGATTATTATTATTATTATTATGAGGTGTTGTTAAATCATACATGTGTTGTTCTTTATTACCAAGATTATTATTATTATTATTATTATTATTATTATTATTATTATTATTATTATTATTATTATTATTATTATTATTATTATTATGAGGTGTTGTTAAATCATACACGTGTTGTTCTTTATTACCAAGATGATTATTACGATGGAAGGAAAGTGTTGGTGGATATTTTACTGTGACTGTACTTAAGGGGGTGCAGAAGTAGGGGACAGGCTTCGGGGGAACTGGGGGGGTGCGGGAATAGGGGGACAGGCTTGGGGTGGGTAGAAAGCCTGTCCCCTATTCCCGCACCCCCCCTAACCCCCCCCCCCCAGCCTGTCCCCCTACTCCCGCACCCCCCCAGTTCCCCCCGAAGCCTGTCCCCTACTCCTGCACCCCCTTAAGTACATTCACAATCAAATATCCACCAACAAATTTAATAATACTTCTTGGTTAAGTCAGAAATAATATTCTGTGTTATTATTATAAAGTTGAATAATTTCCTTTAAATTAATTAGGTTGTATTTTGTTACAGATTTGTGGAGTGTAGTTGTACAAGAGACTTAACAACCTTTATTATTCACTGTGTTCATCCTTACATCAAGTACTACTACTACTACTAGTTATGTGAGTGTTTTATGAAGTTACTGTGTGTGTGTGTGATGTTTCTCTCTTCACACACACACACACACACAGGTATTATAACAACAGTAACATATTGTGTGTGTGTGTGTGTGTGTGATATTTCTCTCTGCGCACACACACACACACACACACACACAAAATGTTAATGTCGTTATCAAAACTGTGTGTGTGTGTGTGTGTATTTGTCACACACACAATGTTATATTGTTGTTATAATGTGTGTGTGTGTGTGTGTGTGTATTTGTCACACACACACAGTATTATAATAACACTAAGGAGATAATACACTGTTGGTACATTGGAGTATCTTGATTCCTCCAAAGTATGTCAGAAAACAGAACCAGATGAACAAAAATAATGGTGTTTGTTTTGTTGTTTGGAATAGTTTGGAGGAATTAATTGTTCCAGATTTATATTGGAGTGTCTTGATTCCTCCAAAGTATTCCAGGAAACTACAGGAATAGTTTGGAGGAATCAGTTGCTCCAGAATTACATTGGAGCATCTTGATTCCTCCAAAGTATGCCAGGAAACATGACAATGGTGTTCTGTTGTTGGTTGGAATAGTTTGGAGGAATCAATTGCTCCAGATTTACCAACAACACTGTACTATCCCCTAAAGTTATATTTGAACTCTTAAGCTCCTTCCACACGAGGCAAAAAAACTTCGGGCAGACACTGTTACCAATATCGTGGGTGTGGCACAAGTGGTAAATAGCTGCCAGAGACCGTTTGATCTGGTAACACTGGTAAAAAGCGAGAGAATTTCACTGGGTTGCGTCTTTTTGCCTTGTGTGGATGGGACTTTACAGGTATAAAATTATCACTGATGATGTTATAATATTTGTCTGTGTGTGTGTATGATATGTCTCACACACACACAGACATAGTATTATAACATCAATTATTTTTATTTGAACCTGATGTTATAATAATATTTGTCTGTCTGTGTGTGAGAGTGAGTGATCTCTCTCTCTCACACACACACAATATTATAACATCATCAATAATTTTTACTTGAACTGTACATCGTTTTAGGTATGTAATTATCACTGATGGTTATAATATTTGTCTGTCTGTGTGTGGTATTTCTCTCTCACACACAGACAATATTATAACATCAATAATTTTTACTTAAACCCTACATTCTTTTATGTATGTAATTATTACTGGTGTTGTTATAATATTTGTTTGTTCGTGTGATATTTCTCTCACACACAGACAAATATTATAATAACATCAATAATTTTTAATTGAACCCTACACCCTTACAGGTATAAATTAATTAATTTATTCACCTGGTGGAATTATAATTATGTTAATACTATAGAGGTTTTTTAATAAATTATAATAATTAATAATGTATTTAATTTTTATTTCCTGTTATTATACAATGTATTATATTAGAGGTTTTGTTCTTGTGTGTTCTTCTGTCTTGTTCTTCTCTTCTTGTTCTTATTCTTCTCCTCTCTCTGGTGTTGTTCTCTCCTCTCTCTGGTGTTGTTCTCTCCTCTCTCTGGTGTTGTTCTCTTCTCTCTCTCGTGTTGTTCTCTTCTCTCTCTCGTGTTGTTCTCTTCTCTCTCTCGTGTTGTTCTCTTCTCTCTCTCGTGTTGTTCTCTTCTCTCTCTCGTGTTGTTCTCTTCTCTCTCTCGTGTTGTTCTCTTCTCTCTCTCGTGTTGTTCTCTTCTCTCTCTCGTGTTGTTCTCTTCTCTCTCTCGTGTTGTTCTCTTCTCTCTCTCGTGTTGTTCTCTTCTCTCTCTCGTGTTGTTCTCTTCTCTCTCTCGTGTTGTTCTCTTCTCTCTCTCGTGTTGTTCTCTTCTCTCTCTCGTGTTGTTCTCTTCTCTCTCTCGTGTTGTTCTCTTCTCTCTCTCGTGTTGTTCTCTTCTCTCTCTCGTGTTGTTCTCTTCTCTCTCTCGTGTTGTTCTCTTCTCTCTCTCGTGTTGTTCTCTTCTCTCTCTCGTGTTGTTCTCTTCTCTCTCTCGTGTTGTTCTCTTCTCTCTCTCGTGTTGTTCTCTTCTCTCTCTCGTGTTGTTCTCTTCTCTCTCTCGTGTTGTTCTCTTCTCTCTCTCGTGTTGTTCTCTTCTCTCTCTCGTGTTGTTCTCTTCTCTCTCTCGTGTTGTTCTCTTCTCTCTCTCGTGTTGTTCTCTTCTCTCTCTCGTGTTGTTCTCTTCTCTCTCTCGTGTTGTTCTCTTCTCTCTCTCGTGTTGTTCTCTTCTCTCTCTCGTGTTGTTCTCTTCTCTCTCTCGTGTTGTTCTCTTCTCTCTCTCGTGTTGTTCTCTTCTCTCTCTCGTGTTGTTCTCTTCTCTCTCTCGTGTTGTTCTCTTCTCTCTCTCGTGTTGTTCTCTTCTCTCTCTCGTGTTGTTCTCTTCTCTCTCTCGTGTTGTTCTCTTCTCTCTCTCGTGTTGTTCTCTTCTCTCTCTCGTGTTGTTCTCTTCTCTCTCTCGTGTTGTTCTCTTCTCTCTCTCGTGTTGTTCTCTTCTCTCTCTCGTGTTGTTCTCTTCTCTCTCTCGTGTTGTTCTCTTCTCTCTCTCGTGTTGTTCTCTTCTCTCTCTCGTGTTGTTCTCTTCTCTCTCTCGTGTTGTTCTCTTCTCTCTCTCGTGTTGTTCTCTTCTCTCTCTCGTGTTGTTCTCTTCTCTCTCTCGTGTTGTTCTCCTCTTCTCTCTCGTGTCGTTCTCCTCTTCCTCTTCTCTCTCTCTCTCCCACTACACACCTGTAAAATAAACAAATTAATTATTGTTAAGGTCATATATAAATAGAAAATATATAATAATAAATCCTCCAAACTATTTTTTTTTTCCCAAGCAACATGCATACTTTGGAGGAATCAAGAAACTCCTAATGTAATTCTGGAGCAAATGATTCCTCCAAACTATTTTTTTTCCAAGCTACATACATACATACAAACTGTATATTATATAAATCATAGTGGGCAATTAGGTTATTATTACTATTACTATTATTATTATTATTATTTTTATTATTACTATTATTATGATTTTTATTATTACTATTATTACTATTATTATTATTACTATTATTATTATTACTATTATTTTTATTATTACTATTATTATTATTATTGAATGTTACTGTACTTGAACATTTAATACAATCTTTGACAAAACACAAACAGCTGCTTACATTTCATAAGTTAACAGAAATAGATTGAGAAAACAAAATGTACGAACAGTACTGTACAGTCGTAGTCAAAAATAATCATCCATAGAGGGGTAACTCACCTAAGAGTTTGACAGCTGTACAATGTTTTTTTTTTTTAGCTTATAGGCTTTCCATTAAATAGGTTAACTACCATCTTTTAATTTAATAGAAGTAGCTACGAAGTATTTAAAAACAATAATATCATAATTATGTGAACGTGAAAACATTACACAGTAAATTGTTTGAGATGCCCATATGTGGATGATTATTATTGACCACACCTGTACAACATAGCAGAAGAATCAGAAGGGACAGAACCAAAAGATAGAGAACATAAGGACATGATGAGATGTTGTGACCTGTTAGAGAATTCACTTAAGGTGACAGAATTTTGTTGGTAGTAAATCGGGACCAACTGAGAGAGAGGGAGAGAGAGAGAGAGAATGGAAGGAAGAAAGGAATGAATGAGAGAGAATGGAAGGAAGGAAGGAAGAAAGGAATGAATGAGAGAGAGAGAGAGAGAGAGATTGGAAGGAAGAAAGGAATGAATGAGAGAGAGAGAGAGAGAGAGATTGGAAGGACGAAAGGAATGAATGAGAGAGAGAGAGAGAGAGAGAGAGAGAGAATGGAAGGAAGAAAAGAATGAATGAGAGAGAGAGAGAGAGAATGAAAGGAAGAAAGGAATGAATGAGAGAGAATGGAAGGAAGGAAGAAAGGAATGAATGAGAGAGAATGGAAGGAAGGAAGAAAGGAATGAATGAGAGAGAGAGAGAGAGAGAGAGATTGGAAGGAAGAAAGGAATGAATGAGAGAGAGAGAGAGAGAATGGAAGGAAGAAAGGAATGAAAGAGAGAGAGAGAGAGAGAATGAAAGGAAGAAAGGAATGAATGAGAGAGAATGGAAGGAAGGAAGGAATGAATGAGAGAGAGAGAGAGAGAGATTGGAAGGAAGAAAGGAATGAATGAGAGAGAGAGAATGGAAGGAAGAAAGGAATGAATGAATGAAGGAGAGAGAGAGAGAAATACAACAATGTAATTCCATACAAACTTACAGTTGTAGTAGTAGTAGTTGATGTTGTTGTTGTTGTTGTTGTTGTTCCTCAAGGTCCTATAGTAAATGCTTGTACTGTTGTTGTTGTTGATGGAAGGAAGAACACAGTGGACAACAAACAAACAATGAAGGTTCCTCAGTCTCTTGTACAACTCCACAACTCTGTAACAACAAATTACAACCTATTTAATTTATGGATGAGCAAAGATATGTGAAGAAATTAATAACAACAATAATAATAATAATAATAATAAAAGTAATAATAATAATAATAATGGGAATAGGGGGACAGGCTTGGGGGGGGTGCGGGAGTATGGGACAGGCTTGGGGGGTGTTTGGGTGGTGCGGGAATAGGGGGACAGGCTTGGGGGGTGTTTGGGTGGTGCGGGAATAGGGGGACAGGCTTGGGGGGTGTTTGGGTGGTGCGGGAATAGGGGGACAGGCTTGGGGGATGCAGGAATAGGGGGACAGGCTTGGGGGATGCGGGAATAGGGGGACAGGCTTGGGGGAGGGGGGGTGCAGGAGTAGGGGGACAGGCTTTCTACCCACCCCAAACCTGTCCCACTATTCCTGCACCAACCTAACCCCCCCTACCCCCAAGCCTGTCCCCCTATTCCCGCACCCCCTTAAGGTTAATTCTATGTCTTGTCTCTATTACAACTCAACTCTACAACTCTGTAATAACAAATTACAACCTTTTAATTTATGGATGAGCAAAGATAAGTGAAGAAATGGTTTGTTAGCTTCCCAACCAACCTTACACTTGTAAGGCTTCATTATTTTCCAAAAGGTGAGTATCCACATTCACAAAATCTATCCAACAGTTAGATAATAATGATCACTGTATAGTTTATTCACCAAATTCATTAAATAATTCACCCAGAAGTCATTTAATAATAATAATAATAATAATAATAATAATAATAATAATAATAAAAATAATAATACCAGTAATAATAATAATAATCACTGTATAGTTTACTCACCAAATTCATTAAATAATTCACCCATAAGTCATTTACACGGCTAACATTCTTTTGTTTGCGTGCTTACAAACCAATACCAACCACTGTGGAATTGACCCTAAGAGAGACAGTACAATGTTGGTGGTAAATGTGGAGCAAATAATTCCTCCAAATATTATCATGAAACACACACACACACACACACACATTCTCTCCCTCTCTCTCTCTCTAACACACACACACACACACACACACACCTATATGGAAGGAGCTTGTATTGTGGCATAGTTAGTGTTGTATTTGGTGATTGGGGGCATAATATTTGGGTAGCATGGATTACTTTAAGATATTCTAGTATGACTTCAACCTCTCTTTTTAACACCAATATATATTATCATTTATATCTGTATAAATTTCTTTATACAATATTATACTAGAATATCTTAAAGTAATCCATGCTACCCAAATATTATGCCCCCAATCACCAAATACAACAAAATTCCCCCCTTTTTTTTTTTTTTTTTTTTTTTTTACTTTGTGATTACTTCCAGTAAAGTAAGTGGCGATGCTCCCTTTTTGGTTAAGCAATTTGCCACTTGCTTATTTGTAGATACCCATTCCACTGAAGTGATTTCCTTTCTTTCTAACATTTCCTTTAAACAGGCTATATTGATTCTAAGATATTTATCATCCACTTTCTTCATTGACCTCAAGGCATCGACGAGCGACTTGTTATCCACAAGGCATTTTATAGGCACCTTTTTGCTTACACCAATGTCTTCCATAATTTTTCCTATGTAATAGGCACTCTCAGCTACTTCTAATAATGCTAATGTTTCGGCTGCTAACGTAGACTTTACTACTCTTCTTATTTTCTTTGATTTCCACATGATAGGACATCTCATCTCTTGCCACTTTCATCTGATAGAAAAATAACAAATCCACCTTGAGAACCACAGTCATTAAGATTTGCAAATGATGCATCACTGTAGCATTCCAGAAATACATCTCTATCAGAAGCCTCCAAACACACACACACACACATACATACAGTATCCAGACACGGACATACACACATCACTGGGAAGGAGCTGGTGTCTTTTTGTGTTCTCAGGAAGGAAGGAAGGAAGGAAAGGAAAGGAAGGAAAGGAAGGAAAGGGAAAGGAAAGAAAGGAAAGGAAAAGGAAGGAAGGAAGGAAGGAAGGAAAGGAAAGGAAAGGAAAGGAAAGGAAAGGAAAGAAGGAAGGAGAGGCAGGGAGAAGCAGAGTGAACATTAAGAAAAGGAAGGAAGGAAGGAAGGAAAGGAAGGGAGAAGCAAAGTGAACATTAAGAGAAGGGAGATATATATATATTGATAGATGATAGTATTTGATTAAAAGATGTATTTTGATCAGTAATGAAATACTCTGGACAAGATACTAAATGGAAAATAAGGTTATTAATGTTAGATGAAGTGTTGTATTCTAAAACCAACACCAATAGTGACAACAAACAGGTTACTTAGTTAGTTAGTGTTAAGGGGGTGTGGGAATAGGGGGGACAGGCTTGGGGGAGGTGAAGGTTAGGGGGGTGAAGGGGGATTTTGGGGGGTGCGGGAGTAGGGGACAGGATTGGGGGATGCGGGAGTAGGGGGCAGGCTTGGGGGAGGTTTAGGGGGGTGCAGGAGTAGGGGGACAGGCTTGGGGGGTGTGGGAGTAGGGGACAGGATTGGGGGATGCGGGAGTAGGGGGCAGGCTTGGGGGAGGTTTAGGGGGGTGCAGGAGTAGGGGGACAGGCTTGGGGGTGCAGGAGTAGGGGGACAGGCTTGGGGGCTGCGGGAGTAGGGGACAGGATTGGGGGGTGCGGGAGTAGGGGACAGAATTAGGGGGTGCGGGAGTAGGGGGACAGGATTGGGGGGTGCAGTAGGGGACAGAATTGGGGGCTGCGGGAGTAGGGGGACAGGATTGGGGGGTGCGGGAGTAGGGGACAGGATTGGGGGCTGCGGGAGTAGGGGGACAGGCTTGGGGGGGGGGGGGTAGAGTGGTGTGGAAATAGGGAGCAGGCTTTCTACCCACCTCCAAGCTTGTACCCCTACTCCCGCACCCCCCTAAACCCCCCCCAAGCCTGTCCCCTACTCCCACACCCCCCTAAACCCTCCCCCAAGCCTGTCCCCTACTCCCGCACCCCCCTAAACCCCCCCCCAAGCCTGTCCCCCTACTCCCGCACCCCCCTAACTCCCCCCCCCAAGCCTGTCCCCTACTCCCGCACCCCCTTAGACAGCAGTATGGTAGCAGAAATTTATAACAAAATATTGAGAAGGTAGAAGAGAAGTGTTAAAATGACATTAAAGGAGAAGGTAGTAGAACTTAATTAAGAACTTCAATATATACAGCCAGCAGCAGAAATTCGCGTCCATCTCATGTATTTAATATTGCTAATATGACCAGATACTTGCATTCTGAACCAGTTTCCATTTTAACAACATAAGTAATTTACCATATGAGAACTATATCTGTCATTTCTTCATTAAAATTGTATTATAACATAACTATAACTAATACATTACAACATACATAATTTACCATATGAGAACTATATCTGTCATGTCTGCATTAAAATTGTATTACAACATCACTATAACTAATACATACACAGGTGGAAATGAAGCGAACTTATGCTGCCGACTGTACACAAACATAAATGAAGCCCTGGAGGAAAATGTCAGGTATGAAAGAAATTGGTGAGAAAATAATAATGAAGTAGAAAGAGAGAGTTGATTTGATATCCTGTGATTCAGTTGTGGAACAAGTAATAAACAGAACAGTGACATAAACTCCAGGAATAGAAGCAGTTAATATTTTAGGTTAGGTTAGGTTGGGTTAGGTTGGGTTGGGTTGGGTTGGGTTGGGTTAGGTAACAGAACAGTGAGATAAACTCCAGGAATAGAAGCAGTTAATATTTTAGGTTAGGTTAGGTTAGGTTGGGTTGGGTTAGGTAACAGAACAGTGAGATAAACTCCAGGAATAGAAGCAGTTAATATTTTAGGTTAGGTTAGGTTGGGTTGGGTTAGGTTAGGTAACAGAACAGTGAGATAAACTCCAGGAATAGAAGCAGTTAATATTTTAGGTGATAAAAAGAATATAGAACAGGAAGTGGTGGTAGAAATTAACAAACAAAAAAAGTGAGTGAATGTCGAGAGAAATTAAAAGTTATCTTTGCAGAAATTTTTAGAAATTAATAGAAATTTTCACGTGAGGTTGAATGGGCAAAACAAGGAAATAAA
>JAWQEG010005389.1:70000-95000 GCA_033782935.1 Petrolisthes cinctipes | reverse complement strand
ATAGTGTAGTTTGAGTAAGTTGTGTGTATGTAGAAATAAAATAGTACTGTAGTGTGTGTACCTTGTGTGTGTGTGTGTGTGGGAAGACCCCTAACACATCCATCCACCACTTCGCCTCCTCCCTACACGTTCCCTTGATGAAAGTGACGTGGTCTGGAGAACTGGTCACCGGTCACCTCCTCTGCTTCTGTCACCTCCTCTGTTTGTGTCACCTTCACCACCACACCCTGGGGTATGGTGGCTGCCTGCAAGGATATCAGTGGAGGGTCAGTTGTGGCTGAGAAAATGTACAAAATGAGGGAGAAAATAGCCTGACATAAGCAGAAGGTCCTGTGGTAAGGGAGAAAATGTATTGTTAGTGCCAGACAGCAATCAAACACCATATGGCACAAAACACACAATACAAAGGAATAGTTTGAGAAAGAACCAGAGATATTATGGACACACACAAACAAAGGAAAGAATGAATACTGTACAGCCACAATCAAATATCCTTCCATCGTAGTAAATATCTTGGTAATAAAGAACAACACGTGTATGAATTTGCACCACCTCATAATAATAATTGAGGGGGTTGAGTTGACATAAGGTGTTGTTGTATGATTATATATTGATTTATTTGTATGATGGAAGGAAAGTGTTGGTGGATATTTGATTGTGGCTGTACATAGGAGTCAATAATAATTAATAATATATAGGAATGGTCAATGTTGTGTTAGTAATGATAATATAATGTTGACAGTGTAAGTACAGTACAGTATCTCTGTCACAATAAGCTTCAATACTAACCAAACTTATAATACATACAATACGACACAAGATATTATGAAAAAAAAATAAATAAATAAATAAAAAAAATAAAAAAAATATAAAAACAATGGCCTGGGGAGTCTATTATAAAAAGGAAAAAAAAAAAAAATGATAGTGTTTTAATGGTGTCAATATAAGTCCCGTACCCTTGTCATGAAAACTTCAATATGTACACTCGCGGTCAGAAATTGTGTCCCGATCCCCTGGCAAGATGAATCGCAAACAGCCTAGCTTTGAACAATAACTGTGCGTCTCCCTACAACACACATTTGTTCAAATCATCAAAGCTTGGCTGGTTGCAATTCATCGTGCCAAGGGATCAGGACAAAAATTTTGTTTATATAAAAAAAATTTATTATATAAATAATTTTTTTTTTTTATATGTTACTGGACTGGAAGACCTACATCACACCACAACTGCTCGTTGCCTGGTTCGACCCCGAAAAGGATGCGAGGAGAGACCAAGACCTGGTCGGTTTTTGAGTGTACAGTGTGTTATGAAGCTCCAGATTCCCTCTTTAACATATTGGGCCGTCTGTACCAATCAAGGATCATTCCAAGTTTACAAGATAGCCAATCCTTGAGTGTTATGGTTTTGACGTAGGTTTCTCAAAGAGTATATATAGCGAGAAAAGCCGGTGCTCAATGTCATTCTTCCAGCATTTCTCAAATTTAATTGTTCTGTGTGAGGCCCATTTCTCTCCCTTCTGTAACTGGACTAATTGTATCAGACTGGCATTAATTTGGTTAAGTATTATTGTTACTATAAAAAAAAAATTTATATAAACTTTTTTTTATATAAATTTTTTTATATAAAAAATTTTTCATATAAATTTTTTTTATATAATTTTTTTTTTAAATAAAGTTTTTTTATATAAAAAAATTTTTATATAAAAAAATTTTTATATAAAAAATTTTTTATGTAAAAATATTTTTATATAAAAAATTTTTATATAAATTTTTTTTTATATAAATGTTTTTATATATACATTTTTTTTATATATACATTTTTTTATATAAAAAATTTTTATATAAAAATTTTTTATATAAAATTTTTTATATAAATTTTTGTATATATAAAAAATTTTTATATAGAAATTTTTTATATAAAAATTTTTTATATAAATTTTTTTTTATATAAAAATTTTTTTATATAAATATTTTTTTTATATAAAAAAAAATTTTATATAAAATTTTTTGGATATAAAAATTTTTTTATATAAATTTTTTTTTAAATAAAATTTTTTTTATATAAAATTTTTATATAAAATTTTTATATAAAATTTTTTTTATATAAAATTTTTTAATATAAAAATTTTTTTATATAAAATTTTTTGTATATAAATTTTTTTTTATAAAATTGTTTTTATATAAAATTTTTTATATAAAATTTTTTTTATATAAAATTTTTTTTATATAAAAATTTTTTTATATAAAAATTTTTTATATAAAAAAATTTTTATATAAAAAAATTTATATAAAAAAAATTATATAAAAAAAAGGTTATATAAATTTTTTTTTTATTATAAAATATAAAATTATTTTTATATAAAATTATTATATAAAATTTTTTTTACATAAAATTTTTTACATAAAATTTTTTTTATATAAAATGTTATTTATATAAATTTTTTTTTATATAAATTTTTTTTTATATAAATTTTTTTTTATATAAAAAATTTTTTTATATAAATTTTTTTTTGTATAAAATTTTTTTTATATAAAATTTTTTTTATATAAAAAAATTTTTATATAAATTTTTTTTATATAAATTTTTTTTATATAAATTTTTTTTATATAAAATTTTTTTTTTATATAATTTTTTTTATACAAAATTTTTTTTATATAAAAAAATTTTATATAAAAATTTTGTTTGTATAAAAATTTTTTTATATAAAATTTTTTTTATATAAAAATTTTTTATATAAAAATTTTTTATATAAAAACATTTTTATATAAAAAAATTTATATAAAAAAATTTTTATATAAAAAAATTTATATAAAAAAAATTATATAAAAAAAAGTTTATATAAATTTTTTTTTTTAATTATAAAATATAAAATTATTTTTATATAAAATTATTTTTATATAAATTTTTTTTTATATAATTTTTTTTATATAATTTTTTTTATATAAAATTTTTTTTATATAAAAATTTTTTATATAAAATTTTTTTATATAAATTTTTTTTTATACAAAATTTTTTTTATATAACAAATTTTTTATATAAAATTTTGTTTATATAAATTTTTTTTTATATAAAATTTTTTTTATATAAAAATTTTTTATATAAAATTTTTTTTATATAAAAATTTTTTTATATAAAAATTTTTTATATAACATTTTTTTTATATAAAATTTTTTTTATATATAAAATTTTTTATATAAAATTTTTTTTACATAAAATTTTTTTTATATAAAATTTTTTTTATATAAAATTTTTTTTATATAAAATTTTGTTTATATAAAATTTTTTTTATATAAAAATTTTTTTTATATAAATTTTTTTAATATAAAAATTTTTTTATATAAAAATTTTTTTTATATAAAATTTTTTTAAATAAAAATTTTTTTATATAAAAATTTTTTATATAAAAATGTTTTATATAAAAAAAATTTTATATAAAAAATTTTTTATATAAAAATTTTTTTATATAAAATTTTTTTTATATACAATTTTTTTTATATAAAATTTTTTTATATAAAATTTTTGTTATATAAAAAAAAATTTATTTAAATTTTTTTTATTTAAATTTTTTTTATATAAAAATTTTGATATATAAAATTTTTTTTATATAAAATTTTTTTTATATAAAATTTTTTTTATATAAAATTTTTTTTATAAGGTTTGAATAACTGTGCGTCTCCCTACAACACACATTTGTTCGAATCATCAAAGCTTGGCTAGTTGCGATTCATCGTGCCAAGGGATCAAGACACAATTTCTGACCGCGAGTGTACTAACAAAACATATCATACAAACAGAACACACATCCTTGCAACATCAGGAGTCAATGGAGGCTTTGTTTGGCAATTCTTCATACTCTATGTTTAGTATTCAACAACAACAACAACATAAGCCAAGTGTACAGTCATCCAAAGAAGATTATGATTATGGTCGGGTTTTCAAAGTGGTCTGTCTGGTCATTAGTATATTCTTGATCCATGCAAACTATTCCAAGCAAATGATTCCTCCATGCAAACTATTCCAAGCAAATGATTCCTCCATGCAAACTATTCCAAGCAAATGATTCCTCCATGCAAACTATTCCAAGCAAATGATTCCTCCATGTTAACTATTCCAAGCAAATGATTCCTCCATGCAAACTATTCCCAGCAAATGATTCCTCCATGTAAACTATTCCAAGCAAATGATTCCTCCATGTAAACTATTCCCAGCAACAGACCACCAAGTGCTACTTCTCCCCATATTCTTCCATACACTTTGGTACGTTTTTTTTTATTTTTTTTTATAAATTCCTGCGGCACATATTCGTGTATCTTACACACACACACACACACACACACACACACACACACACACACACACACACACACACACACACACACACACACACACACACACCTACACACACACACACACAACTGAACTGGGATATTGTGCTGAACGGACGTGCTTGAGACAGCTCCGGTGTTGAGTGCACTCTTTTGTCTGAGCCTCTACACACTGAACATATCTTGCATATAAGAGGGAAGTTTAGACACCTGGCAACATCAGAGGCTTATTGCTGGAACGAAATGTGTATCTAGAGTGACTTTATTGAAGGTAACTCTTGAGAACATTATCGTATTGATTTGACTGTCGGTAGTAAACAAACAGCTGTGGCAACTCGAATACCTACCCACCAACTCGAGACCTTGAATCCAGAGATCATACAGACAGTATAATGGCACAGGAGCAAGGGTCAGGATTGGAGAATCTAGTGAAGACAAAGGTAGAAGAAGAACTTGCGAATATTACTAGTATTATTGAAGCGAAGGAAACCAGGAGTGTGAGCAAGACGGTCAAGGATGTGGCAGCCGTGATATTGCCTGGCCTGGCTAACATTATAGCAGTAGCTGTGGCCACGGCAGTATCCAGTGTCATCAAAGAATTTAATGATAGGCTGGAGAGTAAGGCAGCCGAAATGCAGCGGATATCCCTCCTTAACACATTTGAAAATGACAAGCTGGAGCAGTACAGTCGACGGGAAAACCTGCGTATTTCTGGGCTGGAGGAAGAGGATGACGAAACCGAGGAAGTGCTCGAAGCCAAAATCATTGAACTTGCTCAGGATATTGGAGTGAAGATCAAGTCGAATGACATATCGTTGGCTCAACGTATGGGGCGGAACAGAGAAGAAGGTAGGCCCGTGATTGTGAGACTTTGCCATAGGAAAAAAAAGAATGAAATAGTGATCAACAAGAAAAAGCTTAAAGAAAAACATAGAAAGGTGTATGTAAACGAGGATTTAACCTCGTTGAGGGCTAGAATGATAAGTGTAGTAAAGGAGCATGAAGCAGTGAAAAATGTGACCACAAGAGATGGGAGCATTTTAGCCTCCATGGCTCAATAGTGGAGGCAGACCTGTGGTTGTAAATAATCCTTTTGATTTACATAAGGTGGGAATTGCCTCTCCCGACTGGAGGAAGCTTAATTTGGATCACTTAATCAAGTGCTAGGATAGTGCTGGTGCACAGCATAGACCTGGGCACAATGTTGCCCATGCTCCACTTCAAAGAAGACCTATACCGTGTGGTCCACACAAATTATATCTTGATGTGTTGTCTCTCAACGTTTGTGGCATTAGGTCTAAGTTTTTATCAGCTGAATTTGTAAGATATATCCAAAGTTATAGTATACTTTGCGTTTGTGAAACGAAATGTGATGATACTGATATGGTTAATGTGAAGGAGGAAATGGAAAATATTGGTTATGACATTGTATTTAAAAACAGACGTAAATTAAGCAGGTATAAATCTGGAGGTTTGCTTATTGCAGTCAGGAAGAATATGAACCTTAAGTGGAGGCAAATTAGCACCAAATATGAGTCCTTACTCACAATTAAAATTGATAAAGATAGTTTAGGCTCAGATACAGATTTGTTGGTAAGTTGTGTTTATATTCCACCTTCTCACTCAAGGTATGGCAAAGTGGAGCATTTTGACGAACTGGATAATTTTTTACTTTCTTTTACTAAGGATGACTACATGCATATACTTTGTGGGGACTTTAATGCCCATACTCTAACTATGCCCGATGTTGCTGTTGGTGACAGGGATAATGAGCATGTGTCTGTTGAGGTAGTACCTTATACAAATTTAATTGGCATAAGTGAGAAGAGGGCAAACCAGGATGTAACCCCGGATAGGAATTCTTATGGAAGAAAACTGGTGGACATATGTAGAAATCATCAAGTGTATATTTTTAACGGAAGAATGGGGAAGGACGACGGTGTTGGTAAACCTACAACCACACATGATACAACCATAGATTATTTTTTGGGTTCACCAACAATAATGCAGCGTATAGTGGATTTTATGGTACTTGATTATGATCCATTGTTATCTGATGTCCATTGTGGATTACATACTAAAATAAGGTTTATAGGGTCAAGTATGATCACCCAAGTACACACAAATGTCGGTGAAGCAGCCCAGGATAAGGTTAGGCCAGGAAAATGGAATCTGGAGAAGAAGATTGATTATGTGAGGAATATTGATGTAGGTAAGGTAAATGGGCTGATTGCAAGGATGAATAACCTTTCGGTGGAGTGTATTAACCAGGAGCTAACACGAATCTTGATTCAGCCTGCTTATTTAACTTTCGCACAATTTAAGAAAAGAACATATGTTAAAAAGACCAACAATGCTTCTTTAAAAGGTTATGATAGACAAAGCTGGAAATCTAGGAGAGATTACCACAGAGCCAGACATAAATATCACTTGCACAGGAACAGGGAAAATTTTAACAGCATGATTATGGAAAGTAAGAGATACAAAGGAAATTTAAAAAGAGTTAGGAATAAAGAGAGAGATAAATTGATTGAGGAACTCGGAAAATTTAGACACAGTGACCCTAAAGTATATTGGAAAATACTAAAGGGTCAGAAAAAAACGTGCAAGATCCCTATTGTGCTTAATGATTTTTATAGCCATTTTACACAGCTAGCCAGTGATGATAATAGTAATGATGTTGAGGCAGATGCTGTACGAGTGGAAAATAACGATCAAACTGACCCCTCCCCTATACTGAACGATCCTATAACCAAGGAAGAGGTAGAAAGAAATAGTAAGAAATTAAAAAACAACAAATCCCCGGCAACTGATTTGATATTAAATGAATATATAAAAAGTACCCAATATATTCTCTGTCCCTTGTATGTTAAGTTCTTTAACAAAATTCTTGATACTGGTGTCTGGCCATCTGAGTGGTTGGTTGGTACTATAGTACCCCTTTATAAAAATAAGGGGGACATAAAAGATACCAATAACTATCGCGGTATTACTTTACTTAGTTGTATGGGGAAACTGTTCACCTCAATACTCAATGAGAGACTTGGTCAATATGCTGATGTTATGAACACAATTAGTGAGGCACAAGCAGGATTTAGGCAAGGCTACTCCACATTGGATCATATTTTTGTGTTGAAATGTGTAATAGATTTGTTTCTTTGGAAAAAAAGGAAACTTTTCTGTTTGTTTGTGGACTACAAGAAGGCTTTTGATATGGTATGGCGGGAAGGGCTGTGGTTCAAGTTGGTGAAAGAAAAGGTTAATGGTAAAATACTTAACGTAATAAGAAATATGTATAATAACATAAAAAGTTGTGTAATGTTAAACCAACAAATTTCAGACACCTTTAAGTGTGATGTGGGAGTAAGGCAAGGTGAAAACCTATCGCCTATGCTTTTTGCCTATTATGTTAACGATGTAGAGAGCAATTTAATTTAACAAGGATGCAACTATGTAAATTTTGGTGATGAATTCCTAAACTCATATCTAAAACTATTTGTTTTAATATACGCAGATGATACTATTATTTTATGTGATAATGAAGAATGAATGAATAAGGTATTGACTTCTCTGTATGATTATTGTAATGACTGGAAATTAAGGCTTAACTGTAATAAATCTAAAATAGTTGTGTTTAGCAGGGGGAGAACTCGCATAGATAATATTAATTTTCACTTTGGTTCCGAGAACATAGAGGTAGTTTATGATTATAAGTATCTTGGTGTATTGTTTAATTATAATGGTAGGTTTGGCAAAGGAGAGATGGAACTAACAGAACAGGCCACAAGAGCCATGTACTCAGTAGTAGGTAAGTGTACAAAGTTTGATTTGCCAGTCCATTTACAAATTGATATATTTAGTAAAATGGTATTACCAATACTGACGTATGCATGTGAAATTTGGGGTCATTATATTGTGAGAGAGAGTGAGTTACTGTATATGAAATATTTAAAACAGATACTGTGTGTTCATAAAAATACGTGTAATGACATGGTTTACGGTGAACTTGGAGTGTTTCCTCTTGACATTCACATAAAAAGCAGAATGGTTGGGTATTGGGCAAGAATAATCTTAGGTAAGGATACCAAATTGTGTCATGTAATGTATCAATGCTTATTGCAACTGGACAGGTCAGGGATTTACACCTCCCCATGGATACTATGTATTAAAAATATCCTTAATGAGTGTGGTATGTCAGGATTATGGTTGTCTCAACAGTTACCTAACACAATATGGATTAAAAAAGCTGTAGAATTAAGGTTGAAAGACCAATGGATTGCTAAGTGGAGGGCCAACATAACAACAAAATCGATATGCTGCAACTATAGGATATTTAAGTTTGATTATGGTATTGAACAGTACCTTGTTAAGCTGCAAAAGAGAAATCGAATTATCGTAACTAAACTTAGAACTTGCAATAATAGATTACCTGTGAATGTTGGCAGACAAGTTGGTGTAAATAGGGACGATGGTGTATGTAGTAAGTGTGATGCTGGTAACATTGTTGATGAATTTCATGTTCTATTTGTTTGTACTAATGAAGAAATAATGAGGTTACGTCAAAAATATATACCAAATTATTATATAAGAAGGCCTACGAATTTTAATTACATGTTGTTAATGCAAAATACAAATATAAATGTTCTGAAGAATTTTTCCATGTTTGTTAGATCAGTTCTGAGAATGTTGAGATGAGTCATGTCATATGCATAATTGTTATGGATTATATTGGTAGAGAAAAAATATTATTTTATATGTGGATGTTGCTGGATGCGTAGATAATAATGTATGTGTTGATAATATCGTATATTGTATGTGTGGATAATACTATCTGTGTGTAAAATATTGTATGGTGGATGTGTATACGGTGTTGTATATGAAGATAATATTGTGAGAGCAGACTGCATTGTATTCAATTGTACGTGTGGATAATATTGTGTGAGTAGATAATATTGTATGTGTGGAAAATATTGTATATGTATGTGAATGTGTACTTGATGATGTATGTGTAGATGGTATAGTGTGTGCAGATTACATTACATATAGAGACAGTAGTATATATGTATATGTTACTGTATAATATGTTCATAAATTGCAAGTGGATACAGTAATACTGTACTGTAATTTTATAGTTAGGCCCAAATATGAATGTATACTGGGGCTGTGCTCCATACTTTCCTGTAAAAGTCTGAGCGATTAAATAAATTCAATTCAATTCAATTCAATTCAAACACCTACACCTACACTCGCCCATAATACTCACCATCACCACTGTTATATTATTACTACACCTTCATACTCCTACCTTTCCTATAGTTACCACTGTATTACACCATAGACAACACTCTAGCCTTACAAATAATATCATCCCCCTCCATCACTTAATTAAGGAGGAAATTCGGTGTTGGTAATTCTGGAGCAACTGAATCCTCCAAACTATTCCAAGCAACAACAGAACACAATTAATTTTGTTCTTCTGGTCCTGTTTCCTGACATACTTTGGAGGAATCAAGGCACTCCAATGTAACAAAAGTGAATTACCACCTTAATGCTGTGGTTCCCTCACACCCACTACTTGTTCATTACATAACACCACCTCACAATCACCTTATGTTCCACCTTTCTCACTTAATGTACAGCCACCAGCAGAAATTCAAGTCCAACTCATGTACTTAATAATGTTAATATAACCAGATAGTTGTATTCTGAACCAGTTTTTATTCCAACAACATATGTAATTTACCATATGAGAACTATATTATATATCTCTGTATTAAAATTGTATTACAACATTACTACAACTAATACATTACAACATACATAATTTATCATATAAGAACTATATCTGTCATCTCTGTATTAAAATTGTATTACAACATTACTATAGTTAATACATACGTAGGTGGAAATGAAGAGAACTAATTTATACTGCCAACTGTACACTCTTGGTTCTGACCAGGAGTACAGTCAGCAGCATAAGTTGGCTTCATTTCCACCTGTGTATGTATTAGCTATAGTAATGTTGTTGTAATACAATTTTAATACAGAGATGACAGATATAGTTCTCGTATGGTAAATTACGTATGTTGTTGGAATAAAAACTGGTACAGAATGCAACTACTTGGACTAATTAGCAATATTAAGTACACGAGATGGACGGTAATATATGCTGCTGACTGTACCTGAAGGCCTCCCAGAAGAAAAAACTCACATGGAACCCTGCAGCAGAGTCAGCCTTCAGTGAGGTGAAAAATAGACTGTCTGACTACACCTTCTCTGTGTAACCCTACCTACTTACACACCTACATCCATATATAGGCTGTCTGACTACACCTTCTCTGTGTAACCCTACCTACTTACACACCTACATCCATATATAGACTGTCTGACTACACCTTCTCTGTGTAACCCTACCTACTTACACACCTACATCCATATATAGGCTGTCTGACTACACCTTCTCTGTGTAACCCTACCTACTTACACACCTACATACATATATACTGATGATGTATCCAATGACACCAACAGCAGGACCGTCTTCAATCCACTTTGTTGTACCAGGCTTCAAATTGACCCCCCCACCCTCGTCTCCCTCCATCTGAAAAACACATTTAATTAAGGGGGTGCGGGAGTAGGGGGACAGGCTTGGGAGGGGGGTTAAGGGGGTGCGGGAGTAGGGGGACAGGCTTGGGAAGGGGGTTAAGGGGGTGCGGGAGTAGGGGGACAGGCTTGGGAGGGGTGTTAAGGGGGTGCGGGAGTAGGGGGACAGGCTTGGGAAGGGGGTTAAGGGGGTGCGGGAGTAGGGGGACAGGCTTGGGAGGGGGGTTAAGGGGGTACAGGCTTGGGTGGGTGGGTGGGTTAGGGGTGTGTGGGAACAGGTTACAGGCTTAGGGGGGTGCGGGAATAGGTGGAGAGGCTTGGGGGAGGGTTAGGGGGATGCAGGAATAGGGGACAGGCTTTCTACCCCACCCCAAGCCTGTCCCCCTATTCCCGCACCCCCCAAGGCTGTCCCCTACTCCCGCACCCCCTTAATTCATTCTACCTATGTATGTTATCATTTTGATATTCCTTATACATGTTGAGGGATGTATCATTTCAATCAATATATATATATATATATATATATATATATATATATATATAAATCAGCTTCACACACCTTATACCAATTCTCTGCACAATTCATTCAGTAAATATGGAAAGAATTATATACCGTTATTGTGTACGGTTTTTCTACCTTCATTACCCACTTATTTAGACCATTCTAAGACTATTTTATGCTATGGCATTTCCTCCACAAATTTCCAAGATAGGGCATATTCAAATGGGGCATTTTGAAATTTGCCTGACCTTACCTAACCTAACCTAGACCACATCCGACTACCGGGACCTAACCTGGGCAGACTACCGGGATATAACGGTGGTAAAGTACAGGAAATGACCGGGGCAAAATACTGGGACCTAGCCGGATCTGGCAACACTGCTACAAAACAGTAATTCTTTCAATAAATACCGATAATTCCTCCAAACTATTCCAAGCAACACAAAACTATTATTTTTGTTCTTCTGGTCCTGTTTCCTGGCATACTTTGGAGGAATCAAGGCACTCCAATGTAACATAAAAGAATGGTATTTATTGAAAGAATTACCGTTTTGCAGCAGTGTTGCCAGATCCGGCTAGGTCCCAGTATTTTGCCCCAGTCATTTATTGTACTTTATCACGATTATTTCCCGGTAGTTTGCCCAGGTTAGGTCCCGGTAGTTTGCCCAGGTTAGGTCCCGGTAGTCTGATGCGGTCTAGGTTAGGTTAGGTTAGGTCAGGTCAGGTAAGGTCAGGTTAATTTCAAAATGCCCCATTTGAATATGCCCTATCTTGGAAATGGGGCATTTGCAGAGAAAATGCCATAGAAGAAAATAGTCTTAGAATGGTCTAAATAAGTGGGTAATGAAGGTAGAAAAACCGTACCCAATAACGGTAATTCATTCAATATTTACCAAAAGAATTACCACCTTAATGGACCCTGTGTGTGATGTAGTAAGAAAATTGGAGTTTAGTGAGTACTTCAAACATTGCCACCAAACACACACACACCTATATGCAAGGGGCTTGTTTTGTGGCATAGTCAGGAGGAATCAGAAGCCTCCAAACACACACACACATTCTCCCTCTCTCTCCCTCCAACACACACACCTATATGGAAGGAGTTTTCGTGGAATAGTTTGGAGGAATCAGAAGCCTCCAAACACACACACACACACACCTATATGGAAGGAGTTTGTTTTGTGGAATAGTTTGGAGGAATCAGAAGCCTTCAATTTACCAACATGATAATCTCACTTTAATTTATTAATTAATTACCGTGACACACTCCATTGGCGGCTGTTTGGCGGCTGAGCCGGACTGACACACTACATTGGCGGCTGTGTGGCGGCTGACACACTCCATTGGCAGCTGTGTATAGATGAATCAAGCCGCCACTTACATACATTCTGTAACAATACATTATTAAGAGGTTATTTGAATGACACCACTGCCTGTGTATTTTGGCCGCCACACAGCCATTGGCGGCTGGGACGGTGAGCCAGCCGGGCCCAGCCCCAGCCGCCACAACAACATCCGTGGTGTATACGATGGTGTGGTACTGTACGACGGCTCTGTTGTTTGTCCATGGACCCATCGTATCGGTACCATGCATAGTAAACAACACGAACGTTCTTGAATAGCATATGAACAGACGACTTCGACTTACCTCTGAGTCTCTATAGTAAATACTAAACACAATACCTTAGATTATCAAAATGTTTACCATAGATTTCCTTAAATTCCCAGTTGTAATGGGTTGAATGCCTATTTTCCTTAGATGGTCAAAATATTACCTTAAATAGCCCAAAATTACGATACTCTGAAGTAATTACCTTAAGAATGAAAATACTGGTAATGGCCGAGACAGCCAGACAGGCAGGGTTGCAAAGCCGACATGCCCAAAGTAAATATATAACATCCAAGATAATTAATTATTTTTTTAAATATATTATTTTAATTTAAATCAGTATAATAATTACATTTTTTTTTTCTAAGGTCAAACGAGTACGTAAGTTCTAAATTATCATTATATATATAACTAGACCGTGATATATAACATCCAAGATTATTAATTCTTTTTGGGATATATTATTTTAATTAAAATTAGTATAATAATTATATTTTTAATTTTATACTCTTATTTATTTCTACTTAACTCATAATAAATAAATAAAATAATAATAAATAAATAAAATAATATAGTGAATTGCCGACCTGCACAAAGTATCGTACGTATACGACTGACTAAATTATCGATTTTTCAGATTATGGTACGCTGTATTAATCAATTATGGTACTATTATTTTACTACTATTACTAATATTATTGTACTACTATTACTACTATTACTATTACCAATATTACTACTACTACTACCACCACCAATATTACTACTACTACTACTACTACCATAACCACTACTACTACTACCAATATTATTACTACTACTATCAGCACCAATATTACCACTACTACCACCACCAATATTACTACTATTACTTTTACCAATACTACTACTACTACTACTACTACTACCACTATTACCACTATCCACCGATATTACTATTACTACTACCAATACAACACTGAATTATCGTACGCATGGCAACTCTTCAACGTTTTTCGACTAGCAATCAAATGACGACATTTATTTTATTATTTATCGAATTTATCATCTATATTATTATTCCCTCGCTTCCCACAGTGTGATATACCGATAGATATATTTATAAACTATATCTCATAGCCACATGGACTTACCTAAGCTTCCAATATTTAAATAATTACGATAATACGCAAGGTTCCCAGACACCGACACCATATTTAAAACGAGCGGGCAAATGCTGTTTTTATATATTATTTTTCTCTTCTATTTCTTATCTATCACTCCCCACGGTGGGTCATGTGGCTAAATTAATCTATTATCTACACATAAAAATTAGAATGAACTTACCTAAGGCTGTAATTAATTATTACTGAGTCGATAATTGACAACCACTCACCTGCGTCAAACCGCGTTAAAATGGCGCCACACATGCGTAACCTTACGTAACGAATCTTCTAAGTTGCCAGATCCTGTTGGCAATGAACCCTATGATCTAACATCAGTTTTTCCATTTTAATATAAAAACTACGATGTTAATTCGTCGGGTTTGTCTTAAATTAACGACTATTTACTAAAATACAATTTCTCAGATACTAAGAGCTGCTGTTAATTGGTTATTTATTTAGATATTTACCATTCTAATTAGCCACATCACGTACTAATACATTTTTATTTTGAGTTGGTAATAATAAGTTAGGTTAGTTAGGTTTTGTCCGAATCATCTCCTACTGACCTTCGTATATACATTTATTTAAATTATTCACTAACTACTATTCGTACGCAAATCATTTTAATTTGATAACGTAGGTATATTTTTACGCAAGGCTGCTATAGTAAAAAAATAACGAATTCGTAATGTTTTAATGTCAATATTTAAACCTACGTCAATCTAGTTAGCAGAATCGGACCGTGAGATTTATTCTTTTTTTCTAACATTTCTAACGCCTTCCCATTCTCTAATCAAAAACCTTCCCATTTTCTATGACTTTTAAGGACCGACTATTTTAAAATTTAATATATTTTTTAATGATGGACTATTTTAAAACTCAGTATATTTAAAATTTTCGTTTTCTATTCAGTCAACCGCCGACTCGAACCTCGTTATTATGTTCTACACCTTTTAAAATTAAGTTGGAGGACGGAGGAAACCTTAAATTGACCACAGGATGAAGGAAAAAGGAGTTGGAGGACGAAGGAAGCCTTAAATTGACCACAGGATGAAGGAAAAGGGAGACAATGGCGATTTATAACGGGGTACTTGAGAGTTAGACACTCTCTCTCACACACACACACACACACACGGACACTCATTTTCTCTCTCTCTCTCTCTCTCTCTATTCGTTGGCTCCGGCAAACAGTAATGCCAATTTGACGGATTTTCGGCTAGATCTAGCGGATTTGAAAATTATCTACTGGGAAAAATATTGAAATTTACAAGCGGATTTTACAAGAGGATTTTACAAGCGGATTTTAAAGGCCAATCTAGCGGAAAATTGTAAGAGCCTTACCTATAATATAACGGATTTTCTTGACTAGTCTAGCGGATTACAAAAATTTGAGTTGGCATCATTGCAGTTAACAGTTAAGGGGGTGCGGGAGTAGGGGACAGGCTTGGGGGGGGGGGGACTAAGGGGGTGCGGGAATAGGGGACAGGCTTGGGGGGGGTTAGGGGGGTGCGGGAGTAGGAAGACAGGCTTGGGGGGTGCGGGAGTAGGGGACAGGCTTGGAGGGATTTAGGGGGGTGCGGGAATAGGGGGACAGGCTTGGGGTGGGTAGAAAGCCTGTCCCCTATTCACGCACCCCCCCCCATAGCCTGTCGCTCTACTCCCGCACCCCCCTAACCCCCCCCCCAGCTTGTCCCTCTACTCCCGCACCCCCCTAAACACCCCCCCAGCCTGGCCCTCTACTCCCGCCCCCCCCTACCGTACACAGACACACACACATATTCCCGACAGGTCCAAGTGATGTCTCCAAAAATCGCTCTATTTCACTTACTCCCTACGTCTAAACTACAATGCCTAGAAAATTAAATTTAGTTTCATTCTAAGCAGCAACTCTTCCTCTTTCGAATGAGATCAACCCCAACTCTCTATGACTCCTGGGTACAAAGATATCATGTGAAGAAAAGACATGTAACTTTTGGCCAGAGAGCTAGGTGTGTCAGTCCTGGGTTGGGGCGGTTGATGGCGGACAGTTATTATTATTATTACTATTATTATTAAATGTCCCCCTACTCCCGCACCCCCCCAAGCCTGTCCTCTACTCCCGCAACCCCCCCCCCCCCTCAAGCCTGCCCCCTACTCCCGCACACATTAAAATCCCCAAAACCCAAGGCAGAGATGCATCAAATGGAGAGCGAGAACATATTTGCAACACTGTCAGCCATCACGCCAAACATTTACAACACTGACTGAGTACGGCTATCCCATTGCCACTCTGCTGGCTATAGCCCAGTCCCAAAAATATCCGCCAAAAGTGGCTATATATTCTCTGTATTGACATTTTGGTGAAGTGTGTAGCCTGGTATAGCCTATGTATGTACTGTATATGTATTTATGTATGTGCAGCCTGGTATATATATGTATGTATGTGCAGCCTGGTATATATATGTATGTATGTGCAGCCTGGTGTATGTAATGTATATGTATGTACAACCTGTACAGACTGCTGGCTACGTTGTCAACACCGCTTACTGCTGGGTGGTGGTGGTGGTGGTGGGAAGGACAATAACGCTTGGCTTATATCCACAAATCCAACCATGGGATAATCTTTGAAATAGTTTCATTCTCTTTCCCAACTAATTTTACCATGCACTAGTTACAGAGAACCATTCGCTGTGGTTTGTAAGCACGCAAACGAAAGAATGTTAGCCGTGTTAATGACTTCTGGGTGAATTATTTAATGAATTTGGCGAGTAAACTATTCAGTGATCATTATTATCTAACTGTTGTATAGATTTTGCGAATACGGATACTCACCAAATTCATTAAATAATTCACCCAGGAGTCATTAACACGGCTAATATTCTTTCGTTTGCGTGCTTACAAACCAATACCAACCACTGTGGAATGGACCCTATGTGTGTAAAGCAGTATATATATATATATATATATATATACTTACTTACCTTTGGCCAGCAACATCTTGACACGAGAGGCATACAAACCCACACCATCCACTACACTATGTGGTAAAACACCCACACATGGTAAAACACACACACCCACACATGCCAAAACACACACCCACACACACATGCCAAAACACACACCCACACACACATGCCAAAACACACACACCCACACATGCCAAAACACACACACACACACACATGCCAAAACACACACACCCACACGCCAAAACACACACACACACACATGCCAAAACACACACACACACACATGCCAAAACATACACCCACAAAAAAAAAAAAAAAAAAAGAAACACACACATGCCAAAACATACACCCACACACACACACACAAAAAAAAAAAAAAAAAAAAAAAAAAAAAAAAACACATGCCAAAACATACACCCACACACACACAAAAAAAAAACACACACACACATGCCAAAACATACACACCCACACCCACATGCCAAAACACACACACCCACACACACATGCCAAAACACACACACACACATGCCAAAACACACACAATTTAGAGACCAGAGGACGACACAGACCAAAACACACCCACACACATGCCAAAACAAACACCCACACACATGCCAAAACACACACCCACACATGCCAAAACACACACCCACACATGCCAAGGAACATCCAACCCAAAACCCCCAGTACACAATACAACCAACCAGTTTACTTAGTACAAAGGCATATAATAATGATGATTCCTTTCTATAGTGCTAAATAAATAATATACACAGTCCAATGAAATTCACCCATTTATTTATTATAAACATGAAGGTGATAATTCTTTTTTGGTACATTGGAGTGCCTTGATTCCTCCAGAGTATGTCAGGAAACAGGACCAGAATAGCAAAAATAATGGTGTTCTGTTGTTGCTTGGAGGATTCAGTTGCTCCAGATTTACCAACACAAAACTTCCCCCTTAAGATGATATTCTCTTGGTGGGAAATTGAAGGACCACCCACTCACTACACTACCCACTCACCACCCACTCACTACACTACCCACTCCTCCAAACTATGTCAGGAAACAAACCAATCACATCAATATTACTATAGTCAAACCAGAATATACTGAGCCCTAGGGTGGGGTCCGGATTAAGAGCGGCATTGCCAAATCATCACCAAAACAAACCCATATCGTTAAAATTTTAATGCATAAGCCAATTTGTAGTAGGTGTAAGTATTCAATATATAATACAATGTTAAAAAGAAGTATTTATAATGATGAGTTAGGTTCATTGTAAGTATATTTACAACAACTCTATACAACATGTGACATACTATTGTGTACATGTTGCCACATCTCCTGTGACAAAGTGTTAATGGTGGGTCAAGGACGTGTGTACTCATACATATCAGTCACCTGGTCATTCTCACACCAACCACTATGGACCACACATCTCCCAAGCACGTCGGTGTTCTCCACAGCCAAGCCAAGAAAATTATTTATAATGTAAATAGATATTTCCTCCATGAGAAGGCCAATAGAGGACCCCTATTAGATCCCTCTCAGTCAGTTGCTCGTACAGCGAAGGCAACCCCATTAAATTTATCACAGAGAATGTTGGATACCATGTGGGTATGTTTTGGTGATGATTTGGCAACGCCGCTCTTAATCCTCGACCCTACCCGAAGGCTCAGTATATTCTGGTTTGACTATAGTGTTGTGGTAAATAATATACAGAGTCCAATTATAATTATATAGACTAAGATGAGATTCTCTTGGTGGTAAATTGAAGGACTACCCACTACCCACTCACCACCCATCCACTACCCACTCACTACACTCACCACTCATCCACTACCCACTCACCACCCATCTACTACATACCCACTACACACCCACTACACTCACCACCCATCTACTACACACCCACTACCCACTCACCACACACTCTTCCAAACTATGTCAGGATGGTATTGCCTGGGTGACCGAAGCCGTTCCCAGGTTCTCGTGCCCCAAAATAGGGCGGGGGGATGTTGTGATGGTTTGGCCCCCATAGCTTCCTTCCTTGGGAGACATATAAGAGGCTGGATGGAACCATTGTAGATACCTGTCCAGGATGTAACACAACACCTCATTCTATTAAACACATTATTGAAGACTGCAACGCACACAACCACACTTGCCAACAACACAACATACACTCTCTGAGGGCATTGTGGGAAAGCCCGGTTCAGGCCATGACCTTCCTCAGGAGCTCGGGGCTGCTGGGCCAGACACCTTGAGGAACTTCAACAACAACAACAATTACTGTACAAACTGACATTTCAAAATAACAAACCTAATAATAATAATAATAATGTTGTATTACAATTACTGTATATACTGACATTTCAAAATAACAAACCTGACAAAAATAATAATAATAATATTGTATTACAATTACATAGTGTGACATTTTCTATATGTTGTAAATCCTTGAAAACCACAACAGTGTGTGTATGAATTATTGTGGCAGACAGTACAGTACTTATACTGGAAAAAAAACCCATTAAAATACAATATATATATAATATACTCACTTGACAGACATATATATATATATATATATATACCCTGCTTGGCCTTATAGCCGAGCCTTGGTGCCTTGTGTGGTGGTGTTGGCCTGGGGTGTTGGGTGTAGGGTGTTGGTCTGGGGTGCTGGGGGGGGTTTGGGGGGTGCGGGAGTAGAGGAACAGGCTTGGGGGGGGGTTAGGGGGTGCGGGAATAGAGAGACAGGCTTGGGGGGGTTTTGGGGGGTGCGGGAGTAGAGGAACAGGCTTGGGGGGGGTTAGAGGGGTGCAGGAATAGGGGACAGGCTTTCCCAAACCCAACTAACCCCCCCTCTTAAGCCTGTCCCCTACTCCCGCACCCCCTTAAACCCCCCCCCCAAGCCTGTCCCCCTATTCCTGAACCCCACACCAAGTACTGCATCACATCACTTGTGTTTCTTACAGTAGATCTCTTGTAAATATTCATACGTCCTCCATCTTGGTGGTGTGACCTGTAAATATTGATTAATATTAGGCAACATAACAGCCAAGGTCATATGGCACCCGAGGAGGAAGAAGGAAGGTCATTGACAAGTGGGACAGTCAAGGGGGAAATTATTATGTGTTTTTGGTAAATCTGGAGCAACTGATTCCTCCAAACTATTTTTCCAAGCAACAACAGATTATTTTTGTTCTTCTGGTCCTGTTTCCTGGCATACATTGGAGGAATCAAGATGCTCCTATGTAAATCTGGAGTAACTGAATCCTCCAAACTATTTCAAGCAACAGGACACCATTATTTTTGGTATTCTGGTTCTGTTTCCTAACATACTTTGGAGGAATCAAGGCACTCCAATGTAACAAAAAAGAATAAATAAGAAATAACCTACTACAATAATATTTAATGTTAAGTAATGTAATATTTAATGTAATAAAAGTGAATTACCTCCTTAAGGAACCCTGTGATGTAGTCAGATAATTGAAGGTAAATGAGTCCTTCAAATATTGCCATGAAACTCCACCTATATGGAAGAAGCTTGTTTCGTGGCAGAGTCAGAAGGAATTAGAAGCCTCCAAACACACACACACACATTCTCTCTCCGGTCACACACACATATTTAAAGAAACATATCACTAAATTAGAAAAAGTACAAAGAGCAGCAACAAGATGGCTACCAAGTCTAAGATAAGAGAACTAAGCTATGAAGAAAGACGAAAGAAACTAAAATTACCTAAACTAGAAGAAAGACGAAAGAGAGGAGATATGATTATGGTTTACAAATGTGTCACAGAAAAAGAAAAGATAGATATAGAAAACTTGTGTCAACAAGGAATACATACAATGAGAGGACACAGTAAGAATTTAATTAAATAAAGGATACAAAAATGTACAGAAATATAGCTTTCCAAATAGAGTAATAGACGAATGGAACAAATTATCAGAAGAAGTGGTGTGTGTCAAAAACATACATACATACACACACACACACACAAAACATACATACACACACACATACACACCAGAAGAAGTGGTGTGTGTCAAAAACATACATAACTTTAAAGAAAAATATGATAATTGTGTTTTAAAATACAGGACATTACGAGCTTGACTCAATCCTGTAAAGATAAAAATAGGTAAGGTAAGAACACACACACCTATATGGAAGGAGTTTGTTTCATGGCAAGGTCAGGAGGAATCAGAAGCCTCCAAACACACACACACGCATTCTCTCTCCCTAACACACACACACTATATGGAAGGAGCTTGTTTCGTGGCATGGTGTGGAGGAATCAGAAGCCTCCAATTTTCAAACTTGATCACAGGGTCCTTAAGGTGGTAATTCTTTTTTGGTACATTGGAGTGCCTTGATTCCTCCAAAGTATGCCAGGAAACAGGACCAGATGAACAAAAATAATGGTGTTCTGTTACTTGGAATAGTTTGGAGGATTCAGTTACTCCAGATTTACCAACACAAAACTTCCCCCTTAATCTTCAAAATAACACCTAAAGTCAACTCAACTTCCTTAATTATTATGTATGTGTGTGTGTGTATATGTACAGCCACAATGTAATAACCACAGACACCTTCCCTTACAATGACATCACACAAATAAATCACTATCATAACAAACTCTAATCTTACAACACCTTACATCAACTCAACCCCCTCAATTATTATTATTATTATTATTATTGAGGTGGTGCAAAATCATACACGTGTTGTTCTGTATTACCAAGATATTTGGTATTTATTGAAAGAATTACCGTTTTGCAGCAGTGTTGCCAGATCCGGCTGAGTCCCAGTATTTTGCCCCAGTCATTTATTGTACTTTATCACGATTATTTCCCGGTAGTTTGCCCAGGTTAGGTTCCGGTAGTCTGATGCGGTCTAGGTTAGGTTAGGTTAGGTAAGGTCAGGTAATGTCAGACTAATTTCAAAATGCCGCATTTGAATATGCCCTATCTTGGAAATGGGGCATTTGCGGAGGAAATGGGGCATTTGCGGAGGAAATGCCATAGAAGAAAATAGTCTTAGAATGGTCTAAATTAGTGGGTAATACAGGTAGAAAAAACGTACGCAATAACGGTAATTCTTTCAATATTTACCAGATGTTTACCAACCACTGTGGAATCGACCCACGGTACCATAGACACCTCTAGATAAATACCAAAAATAAATAACGATAGAGAAAAATAATTATGGCGAAGGAGATAGAGACAAAAAAGAGTGAAGAAAGAAAAATATAATTAAATGGGCCGTATTCAAGAAAATCCATGGTGTATACGATGGTATGGTACTGTACGACGGCACTGTGGTTTGTATATGGAGCCATCGTATCGGTACCATGCCATCGTATGCCCCACGAACGTTCTTGAAAATGGACCATTTGTTTACCTGATTTTTTCCCCTACTTTTGTTGTCAGTGTTGCCAGATGGCTTTGTCGTCGTCAGTGTTGCCAAAAGTTACAGTTATCAGTAATGCCAATAGGTTTATTATAGCCAAGTCGAGGTGAGCTGTAACGGAAGTAGCCCAAAATATAGCCCAATATCATGCTGTCAATAGATAGAATAAAAATAAGTGATATATTACTTATGTAAATCAAAATAAAATAAAGTTAAAAAGATAACATAATTAAAGGAAGAGTCGTGGAACTACAGCAAAGGATAAAAAAAGATATGTGCCGTTAAAAAGACAAAACACCCAAATAAAACAGACTGCTGATCTGAGGATAAAAATGTATGTATGGAGTTTGTATTTGTTTATTTTATTACTTTGATGACAGTGGAGTAAGTTTATTACATATATAAAATAATTTACAGCAATTTCTGAATTATGCTGTTTTGGAAATCAGTCTTTAATTCGTTATATTATTACTAAGATATGTAAATCATATTTAAATAAGTCATCTATTGTTGACTTTTTTAACCCCATGACCTAAACTATTCCAAAATAGCTCCAATTTTAAATAAACAAATAAATTAGAATAAACGTATCGGTGTTCAGGCTAAGTAGCCAAATTGGGCTTTGAAACCGCGGATGTTGCAACACTGTTATAATTTTATATACACATTCGTATCGGCTCCATGACCTTAATTATCATCATATTTAACAAAGTAAACACTATATGATACTTGATATATCCTTAGCTTTAATGTTTTATTATAATATTACAAAAAAAATAAGATTTTCTTTATTTTGGGTGGCACACACAGAGCCGAAATGAACAAACAGAACCGAATCATCCAAAAAATTCCCTAGATCCTGGGGTTTTCTTTAAGTAACTTTAACTTAATTACCAGGTATTTAATTAAAATACCTTGAATCTTGGAAATTTCCTTGAAAATTTTTTGAGCATTTTGTAAATACTGGGAAATATCCTGTATTTTCATTCAAAAACACAATAATTAACATCTTTTTTATATCTAACTATAATATAGATACAAATATCAGTTGTAATAGAATTATTTGATTAATATGAAGGATTGGTTACTACTCGTGTGTGTGTGTGTGTGTGTGTGTAGAAGAGTGTGTGTGGAGAAGTGTGTGTGTGTGTGTAGAAGTGTGTGTGTGTGTGTGTGTGAAGTGTGTATGTGTGGAGAAGTGTGTATATGTGTGTGTGTGTGGAGAAGTGTGTGTATGTGTGTGTGTATGTGTATGTGGAGAAGTGTGTGTGTGCAGAGAAGTGTGTGTGTGTATATAATATGTGAAGTGTGTCTGCATATGTGTGTGTATATAATATGTGAAGTGCATGTGTGTGTGTGTATAATATGTGAAGTGTGTGTATACGTGTGTGTGTGTGCGTGTGTGTATATAATATGTGAAGTGTGTTTATATATGTGTGTGCATATGTGAAGTGTGTATGTGTGTGTGTGTGTGTGTGTGTATATATAATATGTGAAGTTTGTGTATAAATGTGTGTGTGCATATGTGAAGTGTGTATGTGTGTTTTTCTGTGTTGTTCTCTGTTCTTCTCTATCACACACACACACACACACATTCCCCCTCTCTCTCCCTCTCTCTCACACACACACACACACACACACATTCCCCCTCTCTCTCCCTCTCTCTCTCACACACACACACACACAAACTCACACACTCTCTCCATCACACACACACACACACAAACACACACACAAACTCCCCCTCTCTCTCCATTTACAACTCACACACACACACACACACACACACTCACTCACACACACAAACTCACACACTCTCTCCATCACAAACACACACACACACAAACTCACACACTCTCTCCATCTACATCTCACACACACACACACACACACACACACTCTCTCTCTCCATCACACACACACACATTCCCCCTCTCTCTCCCTCCTTCACACACACACACACACACACACACTCTCTCTCCATCTACAACTCACACACACACACACACACACACACACTCTCCATCACACACACACACACATTCCCCCTCTCTCTCCCTCCCTCACACACACACACACACACACACACACTCACACACATTCCCCCTCTCTCTGCTTCTACATCTCTCTCTCACACACACACACACATACACACACACGCACACATTCCACCTCTCTCTCCATCTACATCTCACACACACACACACACACAAACTCACACACTCTCTCCATCACACACACACACACACAAACAAACAAACTCCCCCTCTCTCTCCATCTACAACTCACACACACACGCACACACACACATACACACACACACTCTCTCCATTACACACACACACACACACACACACAAACTCACACACTCTCTCCATCACACACACCAAAAAAAAAAAAAAATTATAAAAAAAAAAAATGTATAAAAAAAAATTTTAT